>VXBI01007947.1:1213327-1503215 GCA_013397375.1 Toxostoma redivivum | reverse complement strand
CTCTCCTCTCCTCATTCAGTTTCCTTCCTCTGCTCTGTGTTTGGAGCGGTTTTTCCTGGTGTGGGTCACGTGCTGCAAGCATCCATCAATTCATCCATCCATCCGTCCATCCATCCATCGATCCATCCATCCGTCCATCCTTCCATCCATCCTTCCATCCATCCTTCTATCCCTGCTGCTCCTGCAGCTGCCCACACCACTGGCTTAGCTCCTCTGGAGCAGCAGTTCCTGTCAGGCAGCAGCATGAGTGCTGTCTGCACAAGATGAATTTTCTCTCCTCTCTTCATTTTCACTTGGTCTTTCTGCTGGATTTTTTTCTTCTGAGAACCCTCTCTCCCTTTGGTGGCTTTCCCATTTTCCCCTGCCCCCTTTTCCTTTCATTCCTTCATTTTTCTCATTTCTTGTATTCTCCCTTCACTTATTTTTCTCTCTATTATCTTTCCTGTCCTCCTCTGCATTCTTTCAATCCCAGCAGGGCTCGCGCATACAAATTGACCCCCTCCCAGCCGGTAATGCGATCGAAGCTCTTTGTGGCTCCTACTATCTCTATGGTAACTATCAGGGGGGTCTCCAGAGTGGTGCTAGACCCGGAGCATCGGCCCACGTACTGCTGTACTGCTGTTCTTGCCAGCGTTATGTGCTGACCACATGGGCCTGGCTGCTCATTTACAACTACTTCTTATTAAAAAATAAAAAAATTAAAAATTGATACCCCCAAAGTGCTTAAATGGGGAAAACAGACCACACGCTTGAGTGCCAATTGTTGTTGGGTTCTCAGGGTTTTGGAATACGGTTTCTGGTTTCAGAGTTGCTTCACTTGGTGGATGTGCTGTTTTCTAATTGTTGTGGAGTGGCACGTTGGCTGTTTCATGGACTCTGGAAGCTGTGGTTGTGCTGCAGAAATGAAAATCTGCACTGCATGGGCGGCCAGTGCCGTGGCAGTGGTGGTGGTTGTAACTGCCAGTGCAGACTGAGAAAATATTTACAAGGGGTTTGCATCTTAGGAATGTTGTGAGCTCTTGCTTTCCCCCGTGCTAACCAGCTTACCACATACCCTCAGTTTCTGGGATTTGTGCAAGCAAGGAGCAATCATACGATTTGATGGAAGGAATGACTGAAAAACCCTACGGTGTGACAGAAGAAATGGATGTGGTCCCTTTCGGTGATAAGATTTTCCTCAAATAGCCAGGGATGCCAGTGGAAAACCAGGGAGACAATGAAACTTAAGGCTTTGTTAATTATTATTTTTACAGTACATACAATATTAAAAATGCAATTCCTATGATGACTGTGCTCCAAATATTGTTAAATATTGTTAAATTCTTCAAACCACTGTGATTTTTGTGCCCCCTCCAAAAGCATATATATTTGTGCCCGAAGAATTTATTCCATTTGTCAAACCTATTAATTCTTTTAATTGCATCAGCTTTATAGGCAGCAATATATAAAATTGATGACTTAAAAAAAAATACATTCCTGGCTTTTAAAAATAAATAGTTTCATACCTTATATAGCTCTATAAAAATTTCTGAAATGAAAGAAAACTGGCCTTATTGTATCCTGACATTACATATTGCTGCATCACTTAGAATGTGCAAAGTCAATCAGTTAACTACACCTTACCAGACCTTGAAAATTCACTATATGAAAATTCACTATAAGAAAATTCACTACAAACCCAACACCATCCTATTTGAAACTCTGCAGCTCTCAAACAATTAGCCAGCAGTGTTGACTCTGAAAGCAGCACCTTGCTCTAATCTTTGAAAGGAAAAAACTTCAGAAGACGATTATTAGATTTTTCAACTGGCTTCATAATCCATACCCATAACTTTATTAATCCTTTAGTTCACTTAACAGTGTACTGATGGAGAGTTTTACATCTACTTGCTTGTGTATAAATCAACATCCATAAACTGCCTTTTTGGGTGAAATGCAGCCAGCGGTGACAGGGTTAACACTGTGGGCATTTAAGTGGTCATAATTAACAGTCCATTAAGATGAATGGAGTAAGTCGCACTTAGCAATGCTGTTGTTTAATTCTGCCTGTTTACAGACTCAAGAGAACAACAGCAAGGGGCTTGAGATTGCCCAGGGTTTGCAGTAGGATAGCAAGGAATCACATTTTAAAATAAATTTAAAATAGATTTTTAAAAAATAAATAATTTGGGAAAGATATTTCCAGGTTTGGGGGATTTCTGTTGTCCCAGCTCATTTTCTCGAGTAAGTGGGTTGATTCTAACTACAACTTTGCTTTCTACTGAACAAGTCCACCAAAACAAAGCCCTTACTATGCTTAATCCCCTCCCTATTTCCCAATTATTTATATAAGCAGTGGATTTTGTAGCTGGTTATTAATAGGGTTGCAGGAGGAACTCGGCTTTTCAAACCTGTAAATGTCCTTCTGGCTCTGATGGGTGACTGCTCTTTTGCTTTGTTTAAAATTTGATCTAAAACCCCACTATTAATGTCGTCAATCTTGAGCATTAAAAATATGAAATAGAACATAAACCTAACATGCCAGCCTAGAAAATCTCTACTATAAAAAACCCCTTGGCTTTATCTGCTTTCCACATACCCAAGTTTTTACAAAAGAGATTTTTTCAAGTTATTCTCCGGCAAAGCTGAAAAGTTTCATTAAAAGGAAGCTAAATTTTTCATGTAATCTGTTAATTCCAAGATGTGAAGCTTTAAAAAAAAAGATCACAAAGCCATATTATACCCAGACTTGCAATACAATCCACGGGTTTCTAACTTTGCTGCTGAAGAATTCAGCTTTTGCTGCCAGTCTGGAGTCAGAGCTCTTGAGAGAGCTGGGAGAGGCCCAGGTGGAGAATTCACTATTTGAACAAGAACGATTTTAGCCAAAAAGCAGCAGTGAAACTGCTAGAGAAGCCTGTTATTTTGAAGTAATACGCAGTTCTTTTTATAAGGTCTCCATTTTATTGGTACAATTTTTTCCTTGTAAAGGATTGTGAGTGTAATTAATTATAGGCAATAAATTGTAAGTGCATTTCATAGCTCCTGTACGTCTGACTATATGACAGCACCCAGAAATGTGGTTGCTAAACATTCTGAAGAGAATAGAGTAAGAAGTCATTTCCTCTAGATTTTTGTTGGGGGCTTTTTTGGATATCAGGGAGTCAAAGCTGTATGACAAAAATTAAAAATTAAAGATCCCATAAAATGTTTTAACTACTAATGTCAACATAAATTACTGATACATTTTTCCAGACACTGTTTCGATCTTAAGGGCAGGCATGCTGCTAAAAGATAATCTTAAATACAATTAGCTAATTATGTTACCCATTCTTGTTAGCAATAACATACTCATGAATGAACACAGTTTTGGTTTTGTCTACAGTTTGGATTTCTTTTACTTTTAAATGTAACTTAGAAATTTAAAATTACGTGCTTTTTAAATATTAATTTTGAAGTTTTGATGATAACTCTCAATATTAATTTAAACAAGTACATGTTTGGTTAAATTGAAATTAGGCCATAGTACTTTAACTTATTATAGAGGAAAATGTAACTGAATGAGCCAGAGTGATTCCAGGCAATCCTTTGGAGAAAATCTCCTTTTATCAGGTTCTCCTGGAAAATCACGTTTATAGAAATGTAAATTTGTTTGTTTTAAAATAAATTATTTAAAATTAGTTTAGCAACTTGAATTCTGCAACTTGAATTTTTAATATTTCAAAAACAATGAAACTGAACAAAATAGTCTGAAGTAACAAGTAACATGCTTTGTGCAGTATGCTCCACGAAACTGACAGTTATTTTTTAAAATTTAATAGATTTTTCATTGATTAAAAATCGAATCCAAAGTAGAGGACACATTCAAAATATAGTAGAATACTTATTCATTAAGCAGAAATTAAAACAAGTTACAGTAATATATAATCTATTGTACAGAGAAATCTTGGTCACCAGCTTCAAGGCAAAATGAATACTTCTCTCTTTAAAAAAAAGTCATGTTTTACCTCTTTTTTAACCTGATACTTCATTCTTTGGTGGTTCGTGATCTGTGTCCCTCCTTTAATTCACCTTTAATTGCAATTACTGACAATTTCAGCAACAAGCTCTATATGTTTTTTCCTTCTGATTTGTACAGTGACTAGCCACGAATCCCTTGACTTCCCCAGAACATAAGCCATTGGTTTCTATGGATTAGGAGTAGACTGGTTGCAGGATGTTCAGTAAATGCTCTTCCCAAGAAGTAAAACCATACCGTTTCTTTGTTCCAGCTGTAAAGAACCTGCCATGATAACAACAGCCTTTAAATGATGATGTCAAAATGTCAAAGAGGAAAGTGGCTGTGTGTGAGGTCAGGAGTCTCACTGATGCAGAAAGCAATTGGAGAAAAAACTGGCATGAGTTCTGATAAATTTTGGAATGGGTTCAAAAAGTGAATATTTATGAGCGTGGTATAATATATTTATTCTGGATACAGAATCTGCAGGTTTCTTTTTTTTTCCTTGTTTTTTGTTAACTAAAATTAAACATCCCTCTATATGACTCTCTTACTTCTAGCCCTGCACACTTCCTCAAATGAGAGGAAGAAGGAGAATTTGTGACCTTTATCCTTATCCAATTTATTTAAAGTAGAATCTTGGATTTTTTGTTGTAGATCTTGTTTTATATCAAGATTGTGATGATATTTTTCACTGATGCGGATTTTGTACATTCTGCACATTTAACATAAGCTGCTGTACATGTAGTCAGACTTCACACACTCACAGAATATTCTGAATTGGGATGGACCCACAATGATTCTGAGTTCAAGTATTAAGGAGGTGGCCTGTACTTAACACAGATTGATGGGATGCTATCTGTATACATAGTATATCTAGTATATCTATATCTATATCTATATCTATATCTATATCTATATCTATATAGATTTACACTCATACTTCTGGTCTATTAGAGTGTGGTGCACCTAAAATACACAGGATATGTTCTTTGCAAAATAAAGACAACTGTCTAAAAATGAAATGGTTGTGAGGATGTGCAATTTAGGAAAGAAAAGTGCGAGAATGCAGCAGTGCTTTCAGAGTAGGCAATGTCTCCAATGTGGGTAATGACTGACAAGTGATCTCCGAGCCCCAGTGTTTGGATGTGGTCTGGGAAATCTCACCCTGCTTGTTGTTACAGGCAGGATTGCAGGGGTGATGCTCTGGCCTTGAGTCAGGCTCTCGCTGGCATCTCTGCTCCCCCTCCCTGCTCTCCAACCAGCACCAGGAGATGATGGCACCAGTATCATTGTTTTAAGGAATTGCACAGTGATTTTTTAAAGAAAGAATTATAATAATATCTAATATCAATTTGAAAGTAATAGACACCAGAGGGTTTTGGTGTTTTTTTAATGTCCGAAATGAAATTTCCAACAGTTCACTTTACTCGATGCTAAACAGGAAGGCTTTTCTGAAAGTTTGTTTAAGGCATTGAGATAATTCCAACACATAAATGGGCTTTGCCTGTAGGAATTAATAAACTATTTGCTTTCAAAATCAAGCAGATAATTAATCTGGGTTCACATGATGGTTTTTGATTTTGGATGCGAGCTCACACCTTCCAGATTGATACAGGAAGGATTTAAGGTCTAGTTTTAAGTAAATCAGCCATTATTTTCTGCAAAGGACAGCCTATAGCTCCCATAGCACCTGTTGCCTGTCTCTGGGACATACCAGCACATTATGAACTTGGTTACCTCAGATTTTGCAGGATGAATTCCTTTGTCCAGGGCTAGGGCTAAGTATAGGTGCCCACAGCTGCCAAGGATGTCTGTGATTCCAGTTGCTCTTCAAGGCACAGGGGTGTTTCTGTGACCTTATTCAGTGAATATGGATCACTCAATTCTCAAAAATAAAATTCTAGCACTCACCAGAAATGGAGGCAAGACATGGGGTTTTTTGTTAATATTTACAATTCACTGCAGAAATTGTTAAATAGGTTTTTTTTTTCCAAAGGTTTTTAAAATCTTTTAAAATACTGTCTGTTCTATTCATTGAGTAAAGAGAGGAAGAAAATCAGTAATTGGTCTCTGGTCAGCAGGACCTTAATTTTAACTGGTATTTCCTCATTTACATACCCAAGGTAAGAGTCATAAGAGATTCTGCTTTGGAGCTAGAGAAAGGCACATTGCTGGGGAAACTGCCAGTTAGGAGAAGCCTTCCTTTAAACTCAAGCCAGACGTCTTTCTTGCAACAACTTACTTCTCTTTCTTGGTAGAAATACTGATTTTAAAAGAAAAACATGAATAATGATTTTTTTTGTCTTGTTGAGAAAAAGTAAGTGATTTTGCATTGTACAATTTTCCTATATTTGTTCTGAGCAGATGAGAGAGGAGAGCTTCAAACTTTGTGACATATCTAGTTTGTGTAAGCTTTGGATCTGTAGACTGCAACCACATGTGAGAGAAAGACCTCTTGAAATACATGGCAGTTGCAAAGCCTTTACCTACTCTGTGAGATTTACTGATGGAGTATTTGGATCTTTTCCTAAAACTCTTGCTATGGAAATTTTTGAGGAATTGATGCCATACTATTTACTGGCTGTATGATTTGGCATGGGATTCTCTGCTGGCAGAGCCGTGGGACTGGTCCCACCTTGAAATGCTGCGATCCACGTTAGGCCTGGATGTTTGAAAACTGTTTGTCTTTACTGGCAGATGCTGGAGGAAGATCAGAGCTGCAATTAACCTATTTACAGCAAAAGCTTGCACACGACTTTAAAAAAACCCCTAAACTTGAAACCAAAAAGAGATTCAAAAGTTAGAGAACAAATGACTGAATAGAGCAAATCTGGGTTTAATTAACTGTAAAATTGGTTGCAAATGTTTTCAAAAGCTTCTAGCTTATGGGCTGGGAAGTTGCTATTTTGGAAGCTCTGGGCAAGTGGCACAGCTCTCCAGGGAGTATGTGGGTGGTGGAAATGCCACGCTGGTGTGGGTGATGGAGCCAGGTCCCCCCAAGGAATGATGAAGCCTCTCCCAGGAAGCAGCTGAGCCTGGGGCATTGTGTGGTGCTTGCTTGCACAGTGGAGTCCAGCCTGATAGTGGGAGTGTGTTTTAGGTCCTATTGCTGTTTCTGCTGCTGAGAAAACCCAAATCATTTGGAATTTCCTTGCTTAGAAGCACTTCCTTGCACAGCTGCCTTGGGGCCCAAGACAGCATTACTGACCTTAGTGTGGACCATCACTGAGTGAGCTGCAGCTGATCACCAGCCTACTGGGATTGCCCCAAATGGTGAAACAGCTCCCTTCCTAGGGATGCCCAGTGCACATGCAGGCCATGAGGAAACAGGAAGGGTGAGGGGTATCAGGAAAGCTTATGCTGTCAACAGTTGCAACTGCAAGTGTTGAGCAAAACATTTTTCAAGGGGTTGGAACAAGGGGCTAATTATAAGAATTGATAATTTTATTTTTGTGGCTGAAAGGGGTGACATAGCAGAGGAAAAAGCATTTCCAGAGCAGTTAGTATTTCAGATTGTATTTGTTTGTTGCAGAGAAGCATCCAAAACTCTCAGCCAGACCTCAGTGCCTACATAACAGAGATTGGCATAGAATGAGTCAAAATACAGTGTATATTTGCTGATTTAAGTTGCAAATCTAACTTCTGATCCCTTCCAAAGTATCAATGGCCATTAAAAAAGCTGGTTTTGTGGCAGAAACCTTGCAAACTGAAGTGCTTCTTGGGGAGTGATGGGAGTTGAATGTCAAAAAAATAGATCACCAAAGTAATAATTTTTTCAAATTCTTTAACTAATATATCTCTATTTTAATTATTACCTGATGGATTAAAATATTCGATACTTGTCTGGAGTAGCTCTTGATCAGAGTTGTAGTAGCAATAATAGGCACTGTTCCAGTTCTGTGGTCAGAACAACATACAGCCTTATCATGGGAGAATTTTACATGTGTGTATTTAAAATCTTCCTCACATATGGATGTTTGTACACTATGTGGTTGCAAAAGCAGCTGTCGCAGGTTTTTTTTTGCTGTTTCAAGTCTGCAAGCTTTTCTTATCAGCTCTGATCAATGCTTTTCTTCCTTCATTTCCACTGGTGACATCTCACTGAGTTTCTGTGATCTTGACCCTGACAGTGCTGAGACTGCTGAAGCTTTTTTACTTGTCCTTAGTCCATGTTGGGAACTCACCTCTTGCAGTTATGATGATCTCCAAGCAGATCCCATTTTTGAAGATGATCCTGTATCCTCTTAAAATTACCAGTTTATGCTGAACACTCCAGCTTAGTGTGCAAACTGGGGGGACAGGGTTGCTCTCCAGGCTCTGCTGCTGCTCATGGCTCTGCCACCTGTATTTGGGACAGGGATGAATCCCAAAGAGACACAGTCTGTGGGAACCTCACGGGTGTTACTGTTTTTCACAGCCTTCTGGAGAAGTAGCAAAGTTGTTTTGATTTTACAAATGACAACAGAGGTACAGAGTCTCTGCAGTCCAAATCCTCAAAGATATTTAAACAACTATTTTCTGTATAGGTGCTGGCCCTGAGTAGACATCACCTGTCTGATGCAGGTTCTGCAGATCCTTCCTGCCAGCATGAGCTTCACTTTATTTTATTTGGGAGACGAGGAAAATATTTGTTTCAGGGTGTAAGACTTCAATCTTAGAGGCTACCTTGGTGCTGTTAGGACCTGGTAATTTTACTGTTATGGAATAATGGGGAATTTTCCTTGTAAGGCCAGGAGCTGTGGTTCAGAAAACTTTCACTGGCCTAACAAAGTAGAAACATTTACAGGCCTCATCAGGAGTAAGTAATAACTTTAATGGAGCAGTTAATTAGTTCTGCTCTTTTCAGATGGGATCATTAGAATTTAATGAGAATTAATAATTTCATAAAGCATGGAAATATATTGCCCCAAGCAAAATACGGTAACACACATTTCCCAGATAGCTATTTTAAATGAATACGGTGACATTTTCTCATATTGTTGGATGATCTATAATATTTTTATGTAGTAACTCAAGATAAAATATTTGCATCACATTATAAGGTATGTTACTGTTTGAAGATACCAAATCCCCATTGTTGGTGAATAGGAGTATAAACCTAAATGCAGTGATGAAATGCAATTCTTTATCATTGTTGGCTTTTTTCTTGAGCATTTAAAGACAAAGATCACCTAAAAGCATTATTGAAGATGATGCCATGTGCTGTAATCTTGTGTCAGCTTTACCACACTACCTAATAATTAAAACAAGCACACTAAGAGTTTGAGAATAAGATGTCATAAAAGCAGGACAGAAAATATTCATAAAACATAGATTTTGGGCTATTTTAGTTGGACATCATCTTGCAACATAGTAAGTAATGTAACAAACAACAAATAAGTATTCCATATAAGGGGATTTTTAGTCTAGCATTTTATACAAATTATTATCTATAGTTGTTGTGCCTCAAATATTGTTCAAGGCATAAAAAGGAGCCATTTCTCATTTCCAGATTCTGGGCTGGTTTAAATTGGCCTGACTTCCACTGACACTCATGAGGTTGTACCAATGTCCATGAGTAAAGGATGGGGCCCAAACATTTTAATGAAGATTTTGGAAGTCCTAGGAAAGAGGAAGGAAATTCCTTCTGTATGTGCTATAACTGCTGATATGTCTTTTTCACAGAATTTTTCCTTTGCTGCTTGAACATATGGAGGACATCCTTTAATGTCTTCATTGTAAATTGAAACAGTTGATCAATAAACCCGAATTTGATGTATGTTATTAATTACTCCTCTGAACATGGCCTGAACTTGCAGGCTAAACAAACATAGTGTAAAATGGAGGCAGCCAAAAAAAGTGTTGATCCTGTCCAGCCCCAATCCCTACGGTGTGATGTAACATATGTACGCCTAACACAGTAAAATAAGATGGCTAAAATAAGCACAAAGATGGTGCCATGAGACAGAGATGCAGACTTGCACAGTTTCTAATCTTATTCCTGAAAGAATTAAAACTTGGACTAAACATGTCAGAGTGAGTAAGGGCCACAGTAGAGCTCCCCTGCCTCTGAGGCTAGGCTGTGGTACCCTATCATTAGAGCACTGTTTGCGGGGAGATCTGAATTCCTCATGCTGTAGCAAAACCTAGCCAAAGCACAGACAGATCAAACTATTCAGCTTTTCATGATGGTCCAGCCCATTTCATTTTTCAAAACTGCAGAGCAGTAAAATGAAGCATTCTTTCTTGCTGGCTCTTCTGAGGGGGAAAATAAAAAAGCAGGAGAAAATGCTGGCTCAAACTTCAAATGCATAATACATCTCCCATCGCAGATGTGAAAGAAAATTAAATAGAAACTCCTACTGAAAAGATCTGGTAGGTAAAGTGAAACATGTGATCATTACGGTATTTCAACAGTTAGATGAAAAACTGCTGCCATATATACACACACACATACATATATATATATATATATATAAATTTTGCAAGAGATGAGTACTTGAAGGGGGCATTCCAAGTATTGGCCATCTCCAAATATGCAACAAACAACATTCTGTTTCTCTCAATTTTTCTTATTAACTATTTTAGATTTTAGACTATGATGCATTTTTTTTCTCAGTCTCTTTTTCATCTTCCAAGAATGATGTTTTCTGTTCCTACAATGGTTGCTGTGTACTGCAGCAGCACTGAGGCACTAGTGGCTGGAAATCGAGACCTACTGTTTCTGTATAACAAAAAAGAGAACCTCCCCCAGAAAGCTGGCAAATACAAGAATACAGGGAGGGGACGTGTGGGCACAACAGAACAGGGCAGACATTGCAGTGGCACCCTTGTTGTATGTGAGATTTGACCACTGCTCCGAAATCACTGGGTAGGGAGTTGAACAAACACAGAAGTGGCAGCATCTTAAAAGCCCTGGGGTCTGATGCCAGCTGGTGCCTGTGAGCAGCCCTGGAGAACCCTTCCCACTGCTCCCACTGCTCCCACTGCTCCCACTGCTCCCACTGCTTCCTCTCCTACACTGGATCATGTGCTGGAGGTAGCCCAGGTTTGGCAGCAATAGTCTTTTTCCATTCCTGTTCTACAAGAATTTTCCCTTGCTCTTCCCAAGCATGTGGGAAGGTAAGGGAAGGAGGAGACATCATGTCTGGTACCTCAGTTACTCCTGAGTTACATTTCTACCTGCTTTGGAGCCTTTGGTGACCATGCATTCCCTGTGGGAGGGCAAGCAGTGGAAAACTCCCTGTGCTTGCTGGCAGCAGCCTTACACTGCTCCTCCTGACTGCTAGAGACATTGCTGGATTTTTCCTTTTGAAGTCTGCCTTACCTGTCTCCATCTTCACAGGGGTCAGGGCCATGAGAAATTGCTTTTTACTCACATAATGGGTCTTTCCTCAAAATAACAAGCAAAGAAAATGAATAGCAATAAAAGCTTTCCTAACCCAGATCTTCTATATTGTTTGAATGTTGGTTTAGGTATTAATTAGAGAGCAATGAGCACCATCAGTTTTACACTTGACCATATATCATATGATCTAAAAACTAGCTACTTGATTCAGATGATAAGAATCTTATTGCTGTATTTTACTGAATACTGATGCCAAAGTTTTGGTTTTGGCATTTGCAAACCCTTTTAGCCATTTAACAGTAAAATGAAAAGGTTTCAGTTTGGTGAACGTTATTGTAATTATATTTTCTATGCAGTTTATTACCATGTGCTGAATATGTTTATACTCTTGTATTGCACCTACAAACTCCGTTAAAGGAACATTAAAGCTGCAAATTGTAGTACCCTGAAATTGAGAAATTATTGTGTTTTTCTGTGTAAATTTAAAACTCTTTAGGGAAATCAGACCTGCAGGTTAGCTGTCTGGACACTGTATACAGTGCATGAGGAGAGACAGCCACCTCCAAGTGGGATTTAAACAAGCTCATGGTCTGTAAGCCACCTACACTGTGCAAGAGACAGGGCTCCATCTGAAATCTGACCTCTCTCCCGAAGTCAGGCACCTGGCTGTGGTCAGGAAGGAGCTTCCTTGGTGTGTGCAGGACCTGCAGCCTGCAGCATGCAGCTCTGCTGGTCTGTGCTCCTTTCCCAGGGGAGAGAGGCACCGGGACAGTTTCCAAGGGAAAGGCATGATGCTGGGGAAAACACCCATACTGCTGTGAGATTTCTATTTACTTCAGGGAGAGTGTAACATCCTGGCTGCCACAGGGAAGCTTATGCTTTGCAAGTATAATTTTAACTGGATAAATGTAGAAATGTTGCAGGAGTAGCTGATGGACTTGAGGGCTCCCTGTGTCAGGCACCACCTCCACTGCTAGGTATGGTGATGTACTCTTGGCCACTTTCTGTGGCTCAGTGGATCTTCACTTCTTTGCTGAACTTCAGCACAACTTCCAAATGAAGGGGTTAAATGCACCCCCCACAGGTTTGCTCTGTCGATGGGATCTAGGAGTGTTTGAACTCCCTTCAGTCTGTGGAGTAGTCTAAGTCTGCTGTTCCTGTGCAAGTCCTCAGTCAGGAAACGATTTTATAGAAGGGATTACTGCTGCTAACTGCAGGGGCATCATAAAACCAGTGATCCCTGCTCCACCTCTGGAAAGAGAGGCTGGAGGTAGAGAGAGAGCTGCAGACAGTGTACACCAAAAAGATTCAGGTACTACAGCCCCAAGGGAAGAGAGGAGCTGCCAAGAGCACTGAGAGAGAAGAACTGCCCATGTCCTCAGTGCACTTCTCTAGCAGAGGGCTAAGGACTATTTTCTCTTTAATGAAAGTTGAAATTGCTTACTGCATTTCAAGAAAGGTTGGAAAGACAGGCAGAAAGCTCACACACAGAGCCCTGGTTTCACCTTGTCTGCTGTCCTGTTGTTCAGGAGTGTCGGAGTCTGGGACATCCCTTTGGGAGTCCAGAGGTGCTGAGACCCTGTCAGGGGGCTCTGAGACCCTGGAATGATGCCCAAAACATCTGTGGGTTTGATTATAGCCCTTGAAACAAATTACCAGCTTTATATGAGAACCTAAAAGTCACAGAAGTTTAAGTAGTGTTATCACAAAGTGAAAATATAGATTTTAGGATTTTTGGGAATGGGGATTTTAGAACACAAGATGGAGGAAAAAGCACGTGTTTGGTCTTTCTTTGTTCTTCTTCTTCATCTCCATTTTCTATTTTGGAGCTGGCACTTTTGGATTGGTTTAGAGAGAAGTTCACTGTCTAACATAGATGATAGTAATTGGGAAATAATTGTAAACATCATGTACGTAGTTTTTAGTATAGAAGGATAACACTGCCCTGAGGGGCAGAGAGTGTGCCACGGCTGCCCTGCAAGACAGACCTCGCTGGGCTGAGAGAAAATATTACAGATAAGAAAATAATAAACAACCTTGAAACCGAGAAAACTAAAGAGCTCATATTTATTCCACCTTGGGCACATGAACTGCCAGACAAGAACTTTTACACATCTCAGAGAAGAAAAACCCAAAACAGATTCCGAGACAGGAGGATCTTCAAATGTTCATATCCTGGATATTTTGCACAGTTCTCATTCTGGATCTGAGTTTGAGTTCTGGGGCTACTGTTCATGTGAGCAAAGAAAAACTCCACTGTGAGCAAAATTCCTGCTGCTCCAACCCATGGAGCTACAGTGACAGCCTTTCCCTTGAAAAGGGTTGATTGGAAGGTCTTTGCCTGGTGCTGTGGCTAGAAACTATTGAACCTGACTGAAGTCTGTGGGACTGGGAGCAATGCCAATAATAGAGGATTCAGGCAGCCCTTTAAAATGCTGTTTTCACAAACACATAAATCCCATTTAGTAGTATTTTTGTCAAACTGCTCCTTTATGTGATGTTCCCTATGTGATGGTATAGAAGCCAAGCCTAAAATTTATTCTTCAACATATTTCAACCTCAACTTGTGTCTGAGTTCTTTAGCTGGTGTGAATTCATGTAGCTCCTTTAGCTTTAGAGATGTGATGATTTACACCAGCTGAAGAGAGATTCCCTCTTTCTAATGTAATTTCCTTGGGTCTTTTTCATGTGGTATTTTCCTGTCATTTCATTTTTCATTCTTTTCCAAGAATCTTAAATGTTTCTCTATAAACATTAAAAATCCACTTGTGTCTTTGGCATCAAATATAACAATAGAACTTGTTTTTACATCTCTCAGAGGTACAATATAGAGGCATTGCCAAAAGCTATCCACTATCATTACAAACATGGGAATGGAAGACATATATAAACATAGAAGTGCAACCCCTTTCTCGAATAAGAGTTTATAATAGCAACAGTGAACTTGACCCAGTGCATTTCCTGTAGGGATAAGGTGACCTGCAGGGGTTAATGGCCCGTGGCTTTGCCTTGGGCTATCATCTCACCCAGCCAGTGATTAATCCTGGAAAAATGCCCTTTGCTCCCATCATTATCCCTTAAATGGAACCTTTAGAATTCAAAATGATTTTGGAATGGAATTTACCACTGCCCTGCACTCCATTCATTGCAAGGAACTTTACTGTAACTGCATGTCACACTTGCATAAATAACCTTCAGAGGAAAAAAAAAAAAGAAAGATGAAAGGACTGGCCCAGAAAAAGGAATAAAACTACAGTGCAGGCTACCACTGCTGGTAATATTCCAACAGCAGGGTGATTCTATAACAGGAGGGTAAAGCTGCTGCAGCAAGTGCAGGTAAAAGAGTCTGAAAGTATTTGATGTTTATAAGAATTTTCCAGTGTGAGCATTAACTGTAGCATATTTTCAGGCAGCAATGTGTTATGTTTTTTGTTTTGTTTACTTAGCTGCTTCCCAGGCATATTCTTGGCAAATTAGGTTTTCTTAATAAACCTAGGATGGCAAGGTCCCTGCACAGGCAACACATGGTCTGAAGAGCTGCCGAAGGATCTGGTTATCCCTTTGGACAAGCAAAGTGCAAGAGACTGTGAGTGTTGGGGTTTTGTTCTGCTCCAAAGCCAGAAAGCTTCAGTTCATCTGCTGACCTCTCTTGCAAGTCTTTTGCTTGCAAATTGTATCTGCTAGCTAAGCAGCTCAGGTACAGCATATTGCTTTAATTTCATTCCTGAGAATGGAGTAAAATCTCTGGTAGTAAAGCAATCAGTGACCTCAATCATGTCTATACTCCCCTCTTAATCCATCTGATGTAGGCTTCATGCCTGGCTATATTAAGGTACACATGCCTAGTACACAAGGTTGTAGAAACAATTAAATCTACTTACTGTTTTTCATCTTTCTGTAGACACAAGTTTTAATCACTGTTTTAATCAAGGAATATTTCAGACAAGAAGATTTTCAGCATCAGTGCTGGACAACCAATTTAGTATAACTCTGCCATTAATACACTGGTGACAAAAGTCTGCAATGCCATTCTTGCAGTCTCCTGTGTCATATGTACTGGTCACGCATCAGTAAGAAACATATTCCTAATGTGTTTGGACTAATTTTGCACATGGAGCTGTGTCACCTGTTGCATGAAGTGACTCTGGTGGTAGTGGTAGTGGTCACCCAGTCAATGGCTTTATTTTGATTCTAGTAAAGGCCATTTTTTATTCAGTAGCATCTTGCACACTTTTTTTTTTTTTTTTTAATTGTGGCTCAACCTCAAGCAAGACAACCTATAGTTACTGCAAAGTTGAAATATTCTCCAGCTGGTTCAGGGTTAACAGAGTTTGGAATGGTCTCCAATAACTTCTCACTCTTCCTCTGATGTGTGGCCAGCATGCAGCAGAGTGAAGCAGGGCTGTCCCACTCCTGGACCTGGCTCCTGGACACTGTCCCTGTGTGATTCTTGTCTGCCAGAAGCTGCTGACTGCACCATAGAGCAACTCATAAGCAGAGATGCTCTTTCAACGAGTGAAACCAAATCAAGATTTGATGGAAACTGGCCTTCCACACTGTACCAGAATCCCCTGCAGGTGGTATCAGGAGTGGTTTCTGATAAGTACAGGTGATGGTGTGGCCCTTCTCTGAGCCCTTACCTTGCTTGCTGGGCAATGAGCTGTGAGGGACTTTGCCTGGTCTCTGGATTTTGCATTAATAATTTAAAGTAACATGGGAAAGGAAGAAAAAGTGATGGTTGTTTGTTTGTTTATTTGTTTGTTTGTTTGTGGATTTCCCCCCCATGATTCTGGGAAAAGGCCTTAAATATTTTGGGGATATTTTCTTTTTAAAAATGAGATTTATCTTTCTTCTTATTTTTCATCAAGACTGAAAACCTTATAAAACAATATTTTGCAATTATCAATACTTAAATCAATGCCTATAAGATTTTTTTAAAGAGGTATTTGTTTCTTTGTTAAGACAAAGCTGCTGCTCAGCGTTAGAGATTCCTAATACATTTTTAGCAACATCAAGTATCAGAATAGATTCCACATACATTCATATATATAAGTGAATTGAAAGAGGGTTGCATGTCTTTACTTTTGCGAGTAGCTTTAGTACTGGAAATTAGAAAGAAAAAAGCTTACGGTTAAAATGTTAAGTGTTCCAGCTGTTAGCAAAAAAGGAATTTTGTCTGAAAATGAGTGTTCTGATTCTAGTTTACTGGGAAGGAAAAACAGTAATAAATTGTATCATGTTTACAAGCACCTGTACAAAGTGTTGCCATATGTGTAAAACCTCAGGGCATGTGGGGCCATACCTCAGTTGAGACACCCATCCTTCCTTCTGTTTTGTTGGAGGAAGGAAGTGTCTTGTGCCTGTCTTGGGACTGGGAGAGGCAGTCTGGGATGGGACCACCATTGCTATGATGTGGGATTATCTAAATCTGATTTATGTCATGTTTTTTTACTTAAAGACAATGAAATTCCTTGTTGGTTTCATGTTGTTGGTTTCTTTGGGGTTTTTTTGGTTTTTTTTTTTTTTGCTATACTACCAGCTATGAGAAAACATTTAAAACAACCATATGCCTGAAAATAATTCATTATGAATTCTGTTAAATTCTCCCAACTGTTTTCATTTTACCAGTCTTAGAGCTATGTTTCATTGTGTGTTTGGAGGGAATCAGGCACCACAGAACCTGAAACCTGAAAGAGACCTCTACATTTTATTAGGGTATAAATAATGGTAATAATTTGATGGAGCTCCTTGAATAACACCACAACAGAATGGGGTATGGTTTACAGCATCATACTTTGCTTTGTCTGTAGAGCTTGTGCTGCAGATTGCTTCCCTGCAGATTGGCTCCTGCCAGTGAGAAAGTCATAAATGCCCACCTTAATCACTGGCTATGTCTAAACCCCCCAATTTAATCCCTATATAGGGCACCACATACTTTTTAAGATGGGACTTGAAGAACTTGAAAGAGTGGAAAATATGTTCTTACTAAGGTGTAGTTGAGGCTGCTATGTGATAATGCAGGGGGTGGGACAAACAGCTGGTCCCAAGCATGTTGATCCATAAGGGAGCAAACAACAACCTGTAAAGGGCTCCACAACATCACTCTGCTGAGACACTGGACAGACCAGGACTTGTATAAAATTCCTTTTGTTTCATAAAATAATTTTCATCTATTTAAAACAAAGGCAGGGGAGGGGGAGAAACAACAACATTTCTTAAAACAAGAAACCAGAAACTTTTATAAACTGTAACTGTTTTTTAAAGACAGTATTGTTTCTAATCAGCTCCATAGGTTGGATTGTATGGCAGATGGGTGGCTGTGGACTTCAAGCACACTTACTCTGTCTCCTTCTGCCCCTGCTCACAAGGAATTCAAACACAAATTATCAGTCAGGGAAAATAAAATGGAAAACTTCATTGGTTGACTAGTATTTTGTTCTTTCACTTCCAGCACTGTATCTGATCATCATGACCTTTAGCTAAGGGGATGTATTAGCAGATGTGTTGCCTTTGCTGGCACAATCAAATAGGCTGCTTTCTAAAGCACCTGGTAGACAGGCTTTCCACTGGCAGCGTAATGTCTCCGTGCTCATTCCCTAGTGCAGAGGTCCCTAATCCCAATGGAAGGGGACAGGACATGCAGTGAAGCTGTGTACCTGAGATCACTTTGGTGTATCCCCAAAGCTAGTGACTGCATGTGTTCCCCAGACAACCTTTTCAACAGGAGAAGGGCAAATGGCCTTCTGGAGCAATCCTTGTTTGCAGAGATCTGAGTGCAGCTGTCAAGGAAGGGCAGCAGAGCCAGTATTGTTCCACAGAGACTTGTGGCATCATGGCCGTGTTGCAGCCATTTATCATCAGCCTCTGTCATTCCCAAACCGGGGCCTCTCACATGATAACACAGAGTGCCACTGCTCCTTTACTGACTAGGTCCCTGGTTAATCAGTTTGTTCAGGTTTTGAATGCTGTATTCAAGCATATTTTTAACAATGAAAAGCTCTCTGTGCTAAAAGAAAGGTCCTACGTATTTGAGTCACATTCTTTTCTCTCCAATCATTTCAGGTTTTGTGTCACTTGATTTGTACTAGCTGTGGCTCATTATGAGAAGTATTTGTCAGTGTGGGCACTAAGGCACGCACAGCCCTACATGTGAAATTTAATTATGGGCATGGGAATTTCCTGTCCATTCCCTTGAAATATTGTTGCTTAAAACTTGATAGAGTGAAGGTTTTGCAAATTGAAAGAGAGAACCATGAAGGAAGATAGACAGAGGAATAGACAGAGGGGTCCAGAGATGTCTGATGTCTGGGGATTGAAGAAAAAAAGCCAGGTTCCCTTAGGAGCAGTGAATGACCCTGGAACCATTGGAACAGAGAAAAAAGAAGACACCCTGAAGGCACTGAGGGATACAGGATGGAGCCTGATGACAAACACTGAGGGACAGATCCTTGAATTGGATCAAGAGAGAAAAAAAGGCTAGGAGGGGAGAAAGAAAGGTTAGGGCTGAAGGGAGCCTTCTGTCCAGAGGACCTTTAAATCTGAGATTGTGAGCACAGGATGCACATGCTGATATTACAAGTGCAAGGTTCTCGGAAAAACTATGGGATAAAATTGGCATAATTTTTATTTCATAGATTTGCTCTGCCTCTCCTATCTCACTAGAAAAATTTGAGCAAGTGCTGAACCCTGGTCACTAGTGCACATCTGAGCAGGACAGAAGGACTTTCCTTCCTGCAAATGAAGCCATTTTCTGGGAAGCCTCCTGCTCATGCAGTGATGTTGTTCATATCTTTGCTTGAGAGGAGTTTTATACTAGATGGAGAAATCTTTCTTTACAGATGGGCAAGTGACATCATCATTGTTACTCATGTCTTTCTTGAGGTAGGGTCTGTATTAAGCATTCCCTAAGTATTCAGGGCCTTTAACTGCAGAATCCAATCATGCTGCAGAACTTTGCTTCATCTTTTGAAATCTTATTTCAGTAAAAGAAACCCCTGTAGTTTGTAGTCCCCTTTGCTCAGTTTGGGTTATTATACCATGACCACTGTGTGTGTCACCTTCCCCTCCTCCCAGGGAGCACAGCTCTGACCCTCAGCTCCAGTGGCAAAGCATTATCACATACACATCACAGGGCACATGAGCATTATCACATAAAAGGACATGGGGCAGAGATGGGGTTTTCTGGAGAGATAAAGATGGTAGCAGGTAGCTCGTTCCTGTTACAGCATCACAAACAGCTACAGCATTACAGCACAGGCTCACAAAGGCATTGAGGTTCCCTTAATTATTACTCTATTTCTCCCTGCCCTAAGTCCATCCCTGGTAGAACTTCAAGAAGGAATTGAGGAGCTCTGCTAGCTGCAACCTGACAGATAACAGTGGTGTCTTAATCAGGCAGAGCCTGAGGCATGGCCACAAACTTCCCAGGTGTTTTTCTCTGCCTACCAGTGTGATGCCTGTCACAGTTGCTCACTGGCTGCTTTTCACTGATGAACATTCAACAGATTTCAACCAAGCTTCATGACAGTGCTGTTGTCACTCGTGGTGCAGCTACAGAGATCTGGATGTTGCCCCCATGCTCTTGGGAGGGAAACCGTCAAAACACCAGCAGCCAGCAGAGCTGCTGCGCTGTCTGCCTGGGTCCGCAGATGGTATGAAAATAGGGAGCTTTCATTTCAGCAGAATGATAAAATCTGAGACTTAATTGTGACAGCTGCATTTGCATTAATTATTTCAGGACCTGAGCATTTTAGCAACATGTTAAAAACGCAAGCCTATCCATCCTCTCTGTCATGGTAATGACCTCCAGTTCAGAAGTTAACTTTCATCTTCCACCCTATTAACTTTGGATGCTGTTTTTCATTGCCAGGATATATTGGCATGTTGGAAACTGAAAATATAGTTACATACATTTAATTTAATATTGAGAAAATACAAGTCTTTCCTGTCTTGATTATATTGCTTATTTTCCTGGTTAGGATGATAGAAATTATTGTTCACTTGGCTTAGGCTATGGAGAAGATCTGCTAGGTCAGTGTCAGCTCTTTCTAAGGGTATTCCCTGGAGCACATCTCTTTTGTGCACAATTGCATGATCAGAGCTACAGCTGAGGAGATTTTCAGTACCACTTCCCTGGTCATGAAAATTGGATTATTATATCAACAATGAGTTACTCCATAAAGAATACAAATAACTGATATTTCTTTGGATAGGAGGTCAATTTTGCACCTTTGGAACTTGAGATGTAGCTGAGTTTCAGATAAAACACAACAACTTAAGACATGTTACTTAAAATCAGAGATAACTTCCTTCAAAGTTGATGATTTCCATTTAAACAATTACCATGCTTTAAAATTACATCTATCATCAAATTTAAGAACTTTGCATAATTCTAAGCATTATTTTTGGAGAAAGTAGAATGTGAAATATTTGCAATAGGAGGTGTTAGTATATAGCTGAAGAATGAAAGCAAATTTATACAAAAATATAAAGCTAGACATATACTTGAAAGCTAACAGTCTTATTTGCAACTTATTTTAACTTAACGCTATCACCATAGTCTCCATTATTTGGTGCTGGAGTCATATAGTCTACTGATGGGCAGATAATGTCACAGTCCCAGAGTAATAGCTTTCTGTTTGGAGGGTATTGAAAGAACAATTGTTAGGAAATGAAAACTTCAGAGAAGCCTCAGCCCTGAGATAAAATAATGCAGATACCTTATTTACTCGTTATCTCATTAGAATCCAAAATGAAAAGGTATATTTCATATTGGTAGCAAGTTACAAAAGCATCACTATCAACTTAGTTACCGTCTAAAAATTCTCACACTTTTAGGAAGAGTGGGAAGGGCACCCCACAAGAGAGAGAAACTGAGAAAGAAGGCTCTGTAGAACAGGACATCAGTACTAAGTAGAGAAAAGGAGAAAAAAGCAGCTCACTGTAGACTACAGTAGCTAGTAGAGCAGGGATGAAATCAGAGGAGAGAGAAAAATGACTGGGAAGAATAAAATACTTAACCATTATTTTCCCAAGGATAATGCTGGGATAAAATATTTATCTATCAGTGAGATTCTGTCAGATTTACAAGCATCAGATCAAGCTGACTCACTTGCTATCAGCTGTAACTATGTAAAATATGCCGCTCCAACTAAATTGGCAAAAGGAAATAAAAAAAGAATGGTTTGCACATAAAGAGCTAAATTTTATGTTGATTCACCATATGTCCCTTGCCACCTCAGAGAAATAAAGATCTGAACAGCATAAATATGCAAAGAATGTTGGCCAGGTTTTGCATTTTTAGTATTTTCTAGTTCTTCCATAAGTACCACACTCTTGCATCAGGTCTAACTGCTGCCAGCTGCATTGGTTGTAGAATTCTACCACTGACAGATAGCAAAATGCAGATCATTGGGTCCCTTTTTCTTTTTGCTGGAGCATGAGATTTACAGCAAAATACAAGTCAGCTCATTGATATTCATCCAGTTGGAAGACTGTTTCCAGGGAGCATGCTTAACATGTAAACTTTTGGAGTAGGGACTGTCTCTTGTGTTTGTGCCAGGTGGTCTTGGTCTCTAAACAGGGGTTCTGGTTGCACTAATAATAAATAATCTTTAAAGATTATAGTAATTCTTGATTTGGAAGTGACAAAGAGGTGTAGAAAGCAAGCCAGTCATTTATAAAAATCCAGCCTAGGCTGGCTTAGCCTTTTCAGTGTTGTGAGCCAAATGTCAGCTTTGGGGGCACCTCTGTAAGCCGATCTCTGGAGCTCCATCAGAGCAGGGTTCTCCTCCAGCACAGGTGGGCTGACAGTTTACAGAGTAAGTGTTTGGGCATGTGGAGGTGCTTGGGGAGGTATATGCCAGCTGACACAGTCCTGGCAGCCAGCTCTGGCTCATGGGCTGCGGCTTTGATCTGGCCTTTCCATCACACTCATGAGAACTGCTCTATTTTTTTTTCAAATATGTTGATAAATGTATCATTTTCTCCTGTATTTGCATAACTCATGTAATCGCTATGAAGTGACTTGAGAGTTCTCTGTATGTATTCCATAATCCGTGCCTGGGAGTTGTGTCATCTTGATTAGGTGTGATCGTGTAGGGTCTTGCAATGAAGGTTTTGTTCCTGGTCCTTGGCTGAAGGAGAAAAGAGATGCTTAGGGCAGAAGTGTGGATGCCAGCAGCACTGACTTTCTGCCCACTCTATCATTGCAAACACCACATTTTCAGATGGAATCTTCTAAAATTAATCACCAGCAGACAAGCATTCAGTATAAACAGGCAGTGGGATATCAATTATGAGCCAGCATAAATGAAATAGGGGTCAGTAATATTCTGTAGGTAATCACTTATTAGGAAAACATGCAAATATGTAGCACTCAACTGTTCATTTGCTCTCGTGTAAGAATAAGACCATGACTGAGGTACAGTCTCCACATTAGCACACTAAAGATGTGCAATAGGATCAAGTAATATATGCATGCATATAAATTACATTATGTTGCAAAAATTATGTTTCTGTTTCTCTTTTAATCCACTATTTAAAAAAAAAGGTTCAGGAACTTGCAAGGAAATTCAATTGTGTAGTGTGCAAGTTGTGTACAGTTTGGAAATGTAGTAGCAAACCATAATACAGGCCCTAGTGTAATTACAAGGTGATGAAGAGCTAAAATCAGAATGAGAATGAAACCCTTATAGGTGTACATAATACGTGACACATTCTAAGGTGTGTGTGGAAAACTGAGCATCAGCCTGATTGACCAGCAAAATCTGAACCACACACAAGGTTCAAAGACAGAAAAACTGAGTTATCTTAACTCAGAATCTGTGGGAAAAAACCACTAGCAATGCCTTTACCTACTTGTGGAAACATCATGCTAATTTGTGCCATTCTGCTTCACCCCTCAAACCATAAGTTTAGGTTAAAAGTTGTTGCATTCATTCTCAAAAACCTATATGCTGCTGGTTGTCTTTTTCCTTGGAGTTCCAACCAGCATAAAACTTCAGGGAAGTGTCTGGCCAAGGTCATGGTATCCACGCCTCAAGAAGGATGAGAGGCTGTGAACTTTGCAGCCATCAGAGGTAAAAGCTTGGCTTGCCTCCACAGGCAGCTGCTTCCAGGCTTGCTCTCATCTCATGAGAATGTGAAGAAATGTAGCCACTCCTGACCCTGAAATCAGCTCAGCAGGTCGGAGCCTGGTGCTAATAATGGCAGTGAGTTTGATCCATGCATGGGCCATTCATTTAAGAGTTGGACTTGATGATCCTTATGGATCCCTTCCAATGTAGAATATTTAGAGATTCTGTTTATCACTAAAGCAAGGAAACCAAAAACCATTGCTTGTGGTCAAAGGGAGCAATCAAGAGGACATTTTGGCATTTAATAAGACAAGACCTAGGAACAAAAGCTACTCATGTACTTGACCTGAGTGGTTAACCAAAAATCAGCTCCATAAGAGTATTTTTATTTAATAAGAAATTGCTGGTGGAATAATGTATTTCTTTGATGCTGTTATGATTATTTTCAAAGACCATGCACAGACAGTCCTGATCTCTGAGCACAGTAGAAATGTGACAGCAAGGAGTGATATTTTTTTCTGTAGCTCCAAGTCCTTTACCAGTTCTTTCTATTCACTGTACAAGGGGACTTCCTTTAACATAAAAGTCACTTCTACACAGTCACTAAGTCTGCCATATTGTTCATTTCCCTACTGCATATGTTTGACATCTGTAAAAGATATTGTACATGGTTTGAATATACAGCCCACCACTCAAGCCATGCAGAAAATCTGAAGGAGATGGCAGAAGCTCAAGACATCTGAACAGAACTTTTACTGTTAGAGAGGTATGTGGGTTTTCAACCAGAATGATCTTGATTAGCTAAAAAGGAAAAAAGATAAAATATTTCTGTCTTAAACATTTAATGCTGAGTTCATTCACTGTATTTCAGAGTGGAAGCAGTGGGGCTGAACAGCAAATTTTTCAGCAAGGCAATTGCAGTCCCTCAAATGTTGAAGTCTGCAGAGAATTCTGATTTCTTCCTGTCCTGTGATACCTCAACAACAGGAAATCATCAATTCTAATTTTTAATTTGTCAGTAACTCGTCTGTCTTCTACTTTAAAGCAAATTAATTTCCCTCTTTATTTTCCTAATATGCATCAGAAATTTTATCTATTAATTTGTATTGATCTCTTAGGCAAATTATATATATGTACACTATATTTTTATATGTACACTTTATTAAAAAAATAATTAGAGAAAGAAAATATAAAACAATTTTAAAAATATAGAGACAATATAAGACCAGACAGGACTGCCACACAGCTCTGCAGACATCCCCTAAGCAGGATTCTCTCCTGGCCTCAGAGAAGATTACAGCTGTGCTGTTAAAGGCCAGTTCCCAAGGGCCTTTCCTCTCACATAAATTAGCTGGAAAGCATGGCAGAGGGGTGATGCCAGAGGTGGGCATTGATACTGTTGGGAGTTTTGATCTGCTTCTGTCTGGATGGATTAGTTAAAGAACTGCCACAGGATTTAAATTTAAGGAGATAGTCATGGTATAAGATCATCTCAAGACTTCTTTATTTCAATATTTTGTGAAGGAACTGAGATCTGGAAGAACAATACCTGAAATGCAGAGAGTTGCACTGGCAGTTCACTTGTCACTGAGGTGTGCCTGAGTCCTGGCTGGCAGTCCAGCCCAGGGCAGAGACATCCCGAGGGCTCTTTGGTCAAGACATTCAGGCACAAGCTGAACAGGACCCCAAAGCAGAGTTCAGTTTTCCCAGCCCAGCTCCATCTCTCCAGGGCCTGGATCAGCCCAGCCATCCTGTGCTGGGCCCTGGGTACATCCACATTCTCAATAACCCACCCACCATCCCTGTCCTGTCCTCAGAATCTCACTGCTGTGAGCACCAGCTGCAGCATTACATCACTTCCAAAGTTTTCCATTTCTCTCTTATCCAGAGCTTGTCTCTGGGAGCTGTGTTGGCTGCTCAGAAAGTGGGAATCTGGAAAGCAGAAGTGTAGGTCTCTGTCACTGTCTGGAGGTTTTTAATGGATAAATCTTCTATGTTAACAAACCCATGATATCCAATGATCATGACAGATACGATCCTTAAAGGTTGTCTGGTCAGTGGAAATATAAAATAAAAACTATAAATTGGTCTCCTAAGTTGCTCAGGACCCAAAATTATCCTCTTGTAGTGCAAGGTGTGTATTCTCTGCTGTAAGGGTTTTGTGGAGATCAAACGTTAAGCCATATCCCACCTTCTGCTTGTTTCCTGTTTAAGGAGACATCTGGCAGAGTTCTCCCTTTTCCAGCCAACCCAGAAGAGTTTCAGCAGTGCTTTCAAAATGTTGTGAGTACTAGGGGCCATACTAAAATGTATTGACTGATAAGCCCACATTTCTTCCTACCAAAATATAGAGAAGTGCCAAGGATTAGGAATGGTAGTCCCCAGTTAAGTACTCCCACTAAAAAGAAAAGGCACAGGTAATGAGCTGAGATAAGAACAATTTACTGGAAACAATGAGATAAGCAATGAGATAAGAAAGACACAGTAACAGCAACAATATTACTAACAAAAGGGTACAAAAAGAGAGGGTGATTTACACACAAAATGCTCATCCCACAGCAAAAACGAAAATGGCAGACAGGTTTCCCACTCCTATCATGCTTTTCTTGGCTCAAAGCCATGACCTTCCTCTTGAAAGCATGTGAAAGTCCCTTATACTCTTGGTGAAGATGACAGTGGTAGGGAACCACAACCTAGACACAACCACACAGTTCCAGGGTCCTCCCCCTCACAGCTACTGCAAAAATTTACTCTGTCCTGGCTGGACCCAGGACACGTGGATACAAGCAGAGAAAGCAAAGACAGCTGGAGGTGACAGTTTGCAGGTACCTGACCTCAGCACACCTGAGCCTGAGCACAGCTGCGGTGACTGATCACCCTGGATGTAGGCTGGATGCCTGTACTAAGCAGTGATGGGTGGGATCACCATGACAAGCTGTGACAATGGCTTTTTTCCACTTTTCTGCTCTAGCTCTGCCCATCCCAATTCTCTCCTATGGCATGGGGAAGAGGAGGAGCAGACACTGTTAGCAGAACAGCATAGATATCGCATATTCTTTAGCTCCCATGCCAGACCTCTTATTTTTTCACAAGGTGCCTGTTGTTACAGGTGAAATTGATTGATTCCTCTGCTTTGGGAAAGGTTTTCTAGATAGCTAACAAAGAAGGCTCTTAATTACCAAGGGGTGGTTCTGGAGGGAATACTTTGCAGGTTGTAGGTGAGAACTGCCTTTTCTTAAGCAATTTCCAGTTCCATTAATTACAAAACTGTAATCTAACAGGATCCTGTGGAGTGTCAGTCACAGATGGAGGTGGAGAAGTCCTTCCCAGATCACGAGGAGGTGGCTCTGATTACTGCATGACCCCATGGCAGGGCCTCTTGGGTTTGACCTGGGAGGTGAGTGAGACAGGGAGGTGAGTTTGACTAGCAAGTTATCTTTTCTTTAGCACACAGAAGAAAAGAGTAAAGAGGGGGAGAGGAGAGGAAGAAAAACGGTAAAAATGACAAGGAAGTACTGATCAGTCAACATCTGTGCTCCTGCAGTGGACTGGGCTCTCTGGCACCAGTTCACCAGCATCCATTACATCTTTTGCTTAATTTAAAAAGTAGTTTCTAATAATTTATCAAGTATTTGATAGAGCAGAAAGTACCTCTGGTGCTAGAAAAACTCTGGAAAGAGTAAGCAAATTAAAATGATGCAGCTGTTCCAGGCTTTCCCAGCCTCCCAAGAAGACAGCTCAGACTGCAGCACGACACACACCACATTTCATTGGCATAGGTCCACTGTTTGTGTCACAGCCAGACAGCTTGCAATGGAGTTTGGCCCAAATGTGAAAAACCTTCTTATTTGAATTTGAGAAATACAGAGTCATATTCAGATTTTAAAGCTTTTTAATTATTTAAAATGTAGGACAGAAAATTCAGTAAAGCTGTCACTGCTGAATCCAGATGGGGCTTGAAAGGTGGACATTCAGCAGGGGGGTGCTTCCAGCAGCTCTAATCCTTCGAGGGTGATGAGCACCCTCCAGCCCTGCTGGCTTCCCTGAGCGCAAGTGTGCAGTCTCTCCTAGTGCTGAGGTTGAACTTACAACTCAGGAGGGGAGATGCCTGCCTGTGACCCAGGACTGTCTTACAGCTGTTGACAAAGTGTGGTTCAGAGACATCTCGTGTCAGGCAAAATCTGGAGCAACTCTATTTCCCACCAGTAGCGTTACATCGGTGTCAAGCCACTGTAGGAAAAATCAGAATAAAGCCCAATGTGGAGAAACTTACTAAAAAGTATAAAGGTCATAAATCTTACTACAGTTGCACTTCAGATGTGATAGTTTTATTCTGGACCTGGTGTGTGGCTGCTCTGGGTGCTGAAGCCAACTTAAAAATTACCTAAGTGTTCTCTCATGTGAGTATCCCTCACCAGACCTCTACCTTCTGTGCACTGCAACTTGATACTTGAACCAGAGTGCTCAGCTTTTTTGCTGCAGAATAATACAGAGCAGTTTAGGAAGTGGTGTTATACTAGAGTTGCACTAAAGATGTTTTGGCCTTTCCCTAGACCAGGACTGAAGGGGAGAATGGGGGAATAAATACAAGTTTAGAACTAAGATTAGGATTTAGGATTTTCAATTATTTACTCAGCCATCAAAAGAAATTTGAGGACAACCAAAGTTATTTGCAAATGTGAATGGAAATTGGCAAATAGCTTTGGATTTTAAAAAAAAAGTTAGATCAGTTCAGCATTTTCTGAGCTTGTTCCTGAATTCTTTTCAGACTAGATTCATAGGCACACCTGAGTACAGCCCACATAACCAAGGAAGATTAATCTGTTGCAGATTGACAAACTACTTGCAGACTGAAGACCATGTCTAGTATAGTTCTCTGAAATGGGAGATCAAGTGAAGTTCCTCGTCTGGTCAAGTGAAAAGGACTGGAGGGCAGATTTCTCTACTGTTGGAGGTATAGGAGAGGACAGAGGAAAACAATACATTTTGTTAACTTGTTTTTAATTGATTAAAAAATACATTTAGGTTAACTCAGGACAAGGTTTTTTTTCCCAAAGTTAGAGAAAAATAGTTTCCATGTCCATGCTTAGAGCTGCATTTCTGCACAGCTCTCCTTGGCTGAGCCAAGCACAAGCCCAGCTTGTGTAACAGTGCATCCCTAGGTATGATGGACCATGAGCATGGTTGAAGGAATTACTGTATAGTCTTGTTCTTGATTTGGAATTATGGTAAACATTTATCTACTAATGCAAATCAGATTCAGTCTACAAAGATTGATTTTCAGATAATTTGACCTTGTCTAATAAGTCTTCTTGACCAGATGAATTGCAGGGACTTTGCACTGATTTATTTTTGCTTATGCATAAAGTACTGCATGCTTGTTCATTTATTATGCTTAGCACATCAGGCTCAGGAAGATTATATTATTTGAAAATTAAATTTCATGCATTCATATTTTATCATAGACTTCTCTTCAGCTGTTTGACTTCCTATAGCTCTGTTCTCCAAAATGAAGAAAATGCATAGAAAAAAATTACTTTTTTTTCTGAAGTTTGCATGTTAAGTAATAACCCCAGAACTGTCACTGTGTGTACTTGTGCTATGATAGAGGAAGAAAACTACACAATATAAGGTTGGTTACCTGAAGCATTTTACCCCAACCTGTGTCCTCAAATACTTGTAGTGTTATTGTGACACTATAGGCAGATTTTGCTATTATTTGAGCACCTTATCTTTAGCTGTATCCCTTAACATGATTTGGTTTCTATTACTCTTTACATTAACTCCATCCTAAGAAGTTTTTGTAAGGCTGGATCCAAAGTTACTGATGTTAAGGGAAAGTCTCTCTTTCATTTTAACAGCCTGTGTATCAGGCTCCTAAAGCCAGCAGTGCCTTAAGTTCTTGAATCTATTTTAAACAATAACTATATAGGAAGATAATTGTGTGAGAAGATAATTATGATTGTAGTTAATCTTTCTCATGTTATTATCTTACATTTCAGCAGAAGTAACTTCATGTTGCTACGTTTTTTGCAATTACTATGGTTCTTTCCCCCCATCTTGGCTTACATTGATATTTAAAGATATATCATTTACTCATTTAATCAACCACCCCTTTTAGAACATTTATGTTTATAGTAAATTTGTTTCAACACTGACATCTTCACTATCTCCCCAGATACCTCTTTGCATCTATTTCAACAAATTGCAGCCTGTTTATCATTATTAATTGTTTACAGTCCTTCACGCATTCCATGATTTATCTCAAATTATTTAATATAGACCCCTCATTTTTTAAATATGAAGCTGAATTATGCCATTTAGCCAATTACCCGAGTAAATAGGGAGTATAGTTATCCTGATCATTAAAAAATAGTTGTGTTTTGGCCGCTGCATGGTTGGACAATAGAGCCTCTATAAACCTCAGCTAGTCACGTGTGTATGTATATATCCTTCCAAATAAGTCACAATAAAAGCTGATTTGTAATATGCCCTTTATATATATATCTGTACACATGCACAAACATGCATATATCTGGAATCACAGTCACTTTTTTTTTAAATAAATTTTAGCTATATTAGAGTTAAGATGTTTTGGGACTTTTCACCTATAGGGCCATGTTTGCAGGGCTATGATTTTGCAAAGCATTTAAATATGTTACAGTGTGGAATTACACTGGTGTCAACAGAATAAATCTGCCTGAAGAAATACATTTAAGGCCTGTGAGAGAATTTAAGTATTGAACTTGAAGACAAACCGGTTCTAAAATAACTTTGTATGGTTCTTCTCTTAATGAAAGTGTAAACATTTAACTGGTGAATACCTGCTAGTGACAGAAGCAAGCACTGAGTTCTATAAGAAAATTATATCCACTTCTGTCTATAATGACAGAATTCTAACTTTTAGCCCTCTAACTCCTCATGTTTTGAGATTGAATAGTGTACTTCAGAAGTATATAATTTTAGCAGAAAGATATCCACATGTGAGAGGCAAAAATAATTCCCTAGAAGACTGATGAAAATTAAATATCAGGTGTTTGAAACTGCTCAGGTGTTTAGAAAGTCAGAATTTGCTGAAGGGAAAGGAATTTGTACCCAAAGATCAGGCAACGCATTAAAAATGCATGGGAAAATATGAAAAAAAACCCCCATAGGATGCATTGTGGAACCATGTGATAAAATCAATTTCACAGTGAATCATGCAGCTCTGCAGTTCAGTGTTGATAACTCACAATTCAGCTGAGAGTCAGAAAATATTTTGTAATTTTTTTACAGGCCCGACTCTTAAATTCATATGATTACAGCGGGAATTCCAACTTTAATTAAATTTCAAGTAAGTCCCTGCCTGCAGAACAATGCTACAAGCTATTTTCATGTATGCTCCAAAGACTTAGAAATCAGAAGACAAATAAAAGCAACCTGTATTTTTTTGGTTTGTGTAGGCTTTTATTGCTAATAGATTGTAAATAAACTTTATTTGTTTCATCTGGAGGCTACTTTATTCAAAATGAGTAACAAACTACAATACTGAGTTAAGGAGAGGAATAATGTGAAATTAGACAACTTACAATGCATCCTATTAATCTAACACAGGATTGATAAGGAACAAACTTTATCCTGGTAAACTAAAGCACTAGCAATAAAGGTAAATGAGGTGAGAGCAGAAACGTAACCTACCTTAATGCCAGTGAAAAGATCCATCCAATTGCTGTGTGTGTCCAACTAATAAAATACAATTGAGTTGTATTACCAGCTGCATGTAAGGAACCCAATAAATGATGGATCAAAAGACAAATCACTTATTTCCCCCTTTTATTTTTGCATAATATCCTGAATGACTTTATCAAAGAAAAAGAAGGGTTCTTCTCAAGAACTATCCCAAATGTATTCCCTTGAAATGTTGGGGTATCCTCTAAGCATTCACACTGCTCTGTTCTGGGGATCACATAGGAATTACAGGTATATAATATACATATAAATAATGATAACTTTACTGAGGTTGAAAAATCAAGCTCCCTAAATTTAGGAAGTTTCACAAATGGGGTTTTGTATAAGTCCTGTCTTTTATGAGCTTGTACCTCTTTTGACTCTTATGGCCAGTAAATCTCGGCACTTTTACCTAATGTTGAAGATTTCTCTATTTAAGACCTGAAGAAGTGTCTGTACATCCAACCCCTTATTCTCCAAACGATCATAATTTGATTCAATTAAATGCACTGGTTGTGACTACAAATCTCACTTCGTGAGTATTTCTGGTAGTCCTTAACTAGTGACACCACTGAAAAACCACATTACACTTAGTCACTCCTCTTCATGTAGCTCCTCATCAACTACCAGCATGTTCCCTAAAGCCAACTAGCCTCTCAATCCAGGCTCTCCTGCCTCCCATTCTCCATTTTGTCTTGTCTTTCTGCCCTCATATTTCTTGTCTGGCTGGCTCCAGGTCTGCCAGCCATGTCTCTCTCTGCCCTGAGTCAAGTGGCTCCTTCCACTTGCACCAGTCACTATTGACACAGATAGGACGTGCTGCTTTTTCTTGCTATCTCTTCAGAGCAATTAACATTAAGAAAGTACAACTTCCCTTGGATATATTTGTTGGAAAATGTATGCCTAGATGCTACAGTGACAGCCACATAGGATTCTGGAAAGAAAGGAGAATACTTTGTGGCATGGAGGGAAGGCACATCTATGTTGTAGTTACACTGGAGCTATAAACAGATGCAACATACTCAGTTTGCAAAGGATATTACAGGATAGTTGTATTAGCAGTTGATGAGTTTTAGTGTTTTTAAGTTAATACTTCTTGTTGCTCTTGGGACAGTCAATATAAACTATAAATAACTTTATATTTTATTTGTTTGTTTTTGTACCTTGTTGTGCTTAGGACTCAGATCAGTGTTCTAAAATATCTGTTTCTGATCATCACGGTTTTTGAATATCATCCATCCTTTCTGATTTAATCTTCCTGGCCCTTTTTAACCAATTTCCCTGACTCCTTGACCCAGTGTCAGAGAGGTGGCAAAAGCACGCACAGAGGACACAAGGAGAAGCAGAAAGGCAAATACTGATCTCTTCTCTCTGGTGACCAGCGACAAGACCTGAGGGAACAGCATGAAGCTGTGTCAGAGGAGGGCTAGGTTGGATATTAGGAAATTATTCATCACCCAGGCAGTGTCTGGGCACTGGAACAGCTCCCCAGGGCAGTGGTCACAGCACCAAGCCTGACAGAGTTCCAGAAGTGTTTGGACAATGCTGTTAGGCACACGGAGTGCTAGGAGATGAATTGATGAATTTCAGAGATCCTTGTGGTTAGCTTCCAACACGGAACATTCTATGATTCTATGAAACTGTGGGAGAGAGCACAGGTACCTTTGATACCTTCTTATATCTTCCAGAATCATCTCCTCACTCAATCTGTACTTGTTCTAGCTCTGAACTGAGGGAAGCTCAAGAGTTATTATGTACAGTGAACTATGTGATGAAGACAGCAAACACTTAGATTAGGTCTAAATTTGTTTATGGGAAGGAGAAAGTACCACAGGGCTCAGTGGAGCTACTCCTACTTACAAGAGAAATTAATCAGAAAAAAAAGTTTAGTTTTGAAGTTCTGTGCTTTCCTTAGTATTTACAGTTTGTCAGCATCACTGGGCCTTTCTCTGGATTTCAAGTGCAGCTCATGAGGCTGTATCCCTGCAATCCCATTGGGCTCTTGTCAATAGGATTGTTGTGCTTTCTCCAATAAGATTATAAACGCTCATTTGCTTTCAGCAGAAGTTTTACCAAGCATCTATTCATATCTTAATGGATTATTGACATAACACAGCAGACTGTTATGAAGTATTCCACTATGTGTAATTAGAGAGTATTTAATCTGCATAATAAAAATCCATATGAACAGTTGTTGTCATTCATGCCCAAAAGCTGCTCATCTAAATGAAGGATCTAGTTTGCCCTATAAATTTAGGGATGGAAAACAGCATTTTGAAAAAATGTGAATTCAAGAAAGCCAAAAAGTTGCTTTTACTCAGCAACCCAGATGGGGGCAATTTGATTTCTTTCCACCCTCACCCTGAAAAAAAAAAAAAGAGAGAGAGAGAAAAGAAAAAGACACATAGATTTGAATATTACATTGCAACTTTCATCTTGGGTCGTGTTTTTACATCCATTTGTTGAATATTTACTGCCCCTTTCCTTGTGCCTTTATTAAGATGCCAAGACAGCATACAAGGAGCTTGCTCAGGGTCCTCCTGCCTGGGCTGGGGAGGATGGGTGGGTCACATTCTCTGCACTGTAGGGCCTTGTGATTTTTTTTTACAATCCATCCACCCAGTGCTCCCACACGTACAGGATGGGCAGAAGGTCAAGCTGGTATCTGTATATCATTTAAAACATGTGAAGTAGAGCTTAATTGGAATATGGGTGGTTCATAGAGCATCACTAGGTGCTCTGTAATGGGAAAATTTAGGGTTAAAAAACAGCAGAGGAAGAGAAGCTTTAACTGATAATGCAGCCTGATAGTGCTGAGAGAGTAACCAGTAAGTAGAGGAAATATTTTATCCCTGTAGCCTGCTCGGGCTTTTACTAGATCAAAATTTACAAAGAAAGCAGGAAAAAAAGAGTTCAAAATATTTAATAAAATTTTTATATATAATATATTTTTTACTTGTTTTAATAAAAAAAATTGTGATTTTTATTTTGCTAAGGAACTTCTTTGAGTTCAAAATTAGTCAAAACTGAAGGATATAAACTTTTATTGTAAAGAAATGTTCTGTTCAACCACTGTCACTGCTTGTTATGTCGTGGTGAAAATCCATCTCAGACTAGCCTGAAAACACAAATGAACAGAAAAAAACCCCAACCAAGGTAAAACCTCAGCTGTAATTTTCACATCAGCTTTTTACAGCCAGAGCACAATACAGTAATTTTGTGGTATCATAAAGAGTTGTTAGTTGTTCTTCTGGTGATTTAAAGCCCTAAAATTGTCCACATAGCCTAGAATATTACTGTGTACAGAAGGAAACTCCACTGCATAAATTCCATAATACTGTTCATTTTGGCATGAAAATAATAAACTCAATTATTTGAGAAAAGGCATCTATAGGGCATACAGTGGGTTTGTCATGGCATTGATGGGGATGTGTGTGTGTGTGTTGAATTAAGCAGAAGTGTTCACAAAGAATTGAAAAATCTGTGCTGATACGTGGAGGCACTGTAATGTTCAGGTAAGCAAGCCCTGTAAAGCAACACTTTAATTGACCAGTGCAAAACTCCTACTTTGGTATCTAGATATTAATGTTAAGTCAACAGGAAGTCAATTATTCTGGAATTAGTTCTAGTTCTGGTATTTAACTTTGAAATATTTGCCTTCACAACATTAACAGTGTTCCTTACATACAGCTTCTAGCAAATGTGAATTTAGACTCATAAATTGCAGGCCCCTCCAGATTATCTGCACAAATGTATTTGTGGTTCTCTACTGAGGGGTAGGATTTGGTGTTGTATTGTAATTTAAACCAAAGAATGTTAATTGCAGTGTATGCATAAAACACTTGGAACTGTCCTAGAGGAGCCTCAAGTGCTTTATCAGCCCAGATATTATATAGAGCTTTCAAGAACCAGTTCCTGAATGTCTGAGTTTAAGAAAAAAAAGGCCAGTGAGATAAGAAATATGCTGAAAAACCTTCTAAATCCTTTTATCAGAGGAAGAGAGATAAAAATAATAACACTCAGTAGCTAAAAAATACAATCTGTGGAAATCTTAATGAAGCCTAATGAATCATGTGAACTATATTGTTAAATTTACTATCCCTATTTTACAGCTAAGAAAAAAGAAATATGAAAGTGAACACTGATATTTTCATCTACTGGGTGTATTAAATTTTGCAACTTAATCCATATTCTTACATGCTAGTGAAAGAGAGAAGAATTTAGTTCTTATTGAAAGTTAAGCTATCACAGAGAGGGGGGAGAAATCTGCAAGAGAAATACCCCCATTCTGTCAGGCATCTAGCTACTAGTGTCCCTAACTTATGGTTTGAAAGCAGGAGGCTGAAAAAAGCTGAAAGCTTTGAAGTGCCAGCCATCCAAACATCTTTCCCCCTCTAAAAGAAGGAAGTGTATTTCTACAGTGCTCAGTCAATGCCAGTTTGGTCTCCATTTTATGGAGCCTGCACTTGAATGCTTGTAGAGTGAATACTCACAGGGTTTCACTTTGTGTGTTGTTCTGTGCATAGTCTTCTCATATTAGCTGATCATCCTCTGGCTTCTCACTAGTCTCTTCTGCTTTGGAATTTGTAAATTTAGGATTTTACTAATTTTCCTCCTTCTTTTCCATCAGAAACTGTGGATGTCTCTAACCCTTCTGCAGTCTGTGTGTGACAAGCACTATCACTATGCCTTTGGAGCTTCTGTTTGCTGTTATATGTATATGTATATACAACATGCTGTCTTGTGATTGTTTAAATATACTTATTGATATTTATAAAGAGCTAACAATTTTGACAGTTTTGTAATCAATGAGGATTACAATGTGAAAAGGCTGTGTTCAGCATTTTGGTTTCCAGCATCAGGTTGTGGTCTTTCTTTCTCTTGGGCATACTTTACCACTATTTTTATGATCCAATTGCATCCATGTTTTTGTCAAATTGCTGTGAACTTGGCTTTCTCTTTTGAGTACCAATCTATGTATGTGTCTACACTGTCATGTACTGAGGAGGAAGCAAAATTATCCCAGTGGGAGATACACAAATACCAGCAGCCCTGTCCTCATTTCAGGCATTCAATGTTGAAGGATTTTGTTCCCCCATCTTAGTAGTCCATCTGATTTGGATCAAGACCCCAGATCCTTGTTAAAGTCCTGTACAAATACAATTATTTATAAAAAAAAATATTCTCTATAGAATGTATATATATACACATAGATGTCTATATATATGTAGGCTGAATCCATATGTAAATAATATGAAGTATGGATTTTTAAAATCCCATGTCAATATATACACATCAAATACATACAGATATAAACTTTGGGCAATTTTCAGCTTCTTTTTGGCCAAAATTTCACCAGATGTTATCTGCTTCCTTTGCGTGGCATGGATTGCTGGACTTTTCCCTGGGGAACATGTTCTTCCAATTCTGATGGTTGCTGTTGTCTTAAATGCTGTAGGGAAGTGCACATCCGTGGCAAGATGTTCAAAGTTGGATTCAGACCACGTGGGGATCCCTAGTGTTATGTCTGAGAACACTTAATGAGGAAATCCAAAGGTTCTACAAAGTCAAACAGCCTGGAAAATTAACTAGCTGGCAGCTCTTGGATTGGTTCATGTTTCTATAACCAGAAAGAAGAAACAAGCTTTTGACAAAGAGACTGTGAAGATGTGTTATGGTCAGATGTAGGTCTGCAAAGGTTGGCTCTTCACCTTTGGCTCAGGCCATGCCTTCCAGGATCCCCTGGTTTGGAACAGCAACTCATGAGACTCTCCAGAACAGCCATTCCTCTCACATTTTTGAGATTCACAATGGTACTCTGCTCTTTCCTGAGTCATTCATAGATAGGTCCTGGATACTGACTTTCTCCTTAAATAGCTTCTGTTTGTGTCCTGAGGTTTTCCTTTATATTATTATGAGACTTGGTAATTGATTCAACAGCACTTACCTTTACATTATAACTTCCTTTACATTGCAGAAGCGAAATCAGAAGACTCAATCAGACATAATCTGTTCCTTATCTTCATTGGAAGGCAAGAAGGCTTTCCAGTGTTTTGTTAGATATTTCTGGAGAAACCCCTAACTCCACAAGCAAAAGTACGAAACAAAGATCACAGGCTTCTTAAACACTGACCTGTCCTTTTGAAACAGTTTTGCTTCCTCAGTGTTCTTCAAGACACAAGAGCACACTGAAAATGTCTCACTCATTTTAATGATGAGAGAGCTTTGTTATTACATTGCTCCTCCACCCTAACATGGCCAAAGGGATTTTGTATGGAATTAAAATTGACTTGTTCCTTGTGTAGACCATGTGCCCTCAGCCTGTCATTAATTTATATGTCTTTCTTTGGTACATAATGATAAATTATATTTTTAAAGCTGCTCAGCGAATCAGCTTGGTGAATATCCTTTACCACCTGCCAGAGTTTGTCTCCTGTGCCTTTGTGGAGGCCCATGGGCCTGCCATGGCCCTGCCCATTGCCCTGGAGGGATGTCCCTTGAAGGGGCTGTGATTAGTTTATCTCAACCCTCCTGAAAGGATGCTCCTTAGGTTGGCACACCTTTTCTTATCATGGTGAGCTATTCTCCAAAGGCTTCAGTGATTGCACCATACATTAGTACCCATGTTAATCCTTTATAACCCGTTGGTCTTTCCCCCTTGGTACCACCCTTGCTTTCCCCCATAAAAACCCCAGTTTTCCCCCCAGTTCTTTAGGATCTGTCATCCCTGGCTCCCTTCACAGAACTGCTGGATAATAAAGGAATCTCTGTGGAATTTGCCATATGACGCTTCCCATCTCTCTGTCCCTGGGTTGGCCTGGGATAGCCTCACAAGCAGAGCTGGAATTGCTGAGCTGAAATCACTGATCAGAGCTGATCACTTGTGGCCACAGGCCACCGCTTGCTGAGGTTTCTCCAGCAGTAAGGAGACCTGCCAGAGACCCCCTAGCAGGCAGCTCCTTGCGGTACCCTCTCCCTGGGAGGGTTGGCGGCTTCCCGGGTCTGGAGCATCGGACCTCCACGGACCTCTGAGCAGCCTCCATGCCTTCAATGTCCACTGCAAGAACCAGTCTTTATGCCCTGGAGCTCGTTCCTCTATACAGCTCTTGTTAGACAGTTTCTTGATTTGTCATTTAGAGGAGTATTAGTTCACAGAAGTTTCTCTCATGACTGTAGTCATGCAGTAGGTAAGACAATACATCACTGTGGTGATTCTTCCATGGCCTAAGGCAGTTTTTTCTCTACTACACCTAAGCTTTGGTGCAGTTCCCTAAAACACTGATTTCAGTGCCACAGCCTCCTAATGCTGAGCTTGCCTTTAGTCAGCAGTAGGCAATGGCTCTCTGGATTACAGCTGACCTGTTTATTCTGGTAGGTGATACCCTGATAAACAACAGTGGAGATTTCAGCAGGCACATGCAGCAAGTGTGCTGATGTGTGATGATGATTTATAGAACAGCTTGTTTTGATTAGCTTGTTTGAAATGGCCCTCATACCCATGTTGTGTCAACAAGTAAAGGATTTTCCACTTGGATTAGCTGAATGCTCTTGAAACTCCACAAAGTTTCTTCCTATCAGGGTCTTGGTCCTCCTTGCCAGGAGAGATGGTTGTACACTTTCCAAATCTTTCTCCATTCTTTGTTTCTCCATGAAATAAACCTCGCAGTTATTTCAGTCAGGAGGGTAGAAAGAGTAGTAGCCTTTATTTACAGACAGGCATATACATCTTTTAGAGTTTATGCTTTATACTCATCCCAAATACCTTCCCAAGCATTCTCTCTTGGATGGGAGAGGAACTTCTATCAGCTGTTCCCAAGCTATGTGCTCCCAGGACAGAGCTGTCTGGAATACCTTTGATACTATGTCTCTTGCACTAACACATAAATTGTCTGGCTAACTCTCCCTGAGTGTAGTTATGCTGACACTATTTGACACATCTCAAAGAAAAGGATACAGATAAGCTGCCTCTCCTATGTTACTTCTCTATTCCATTTCAATATGTTCTGCTTTCACTTTATGTTTTTGCTTTCGGGACTTCATAATTTGCATTATCATCTAGTATCTGTCATTTCCAGTCCTAAAAAAGATACAGTGTTTCATTTTTGAAACCACTGCAAATATTAGATTTTCTAAATTTTGTCTTGTCGAGGCTTGCAGTTCACATTCCCCACAGCACAACTCCTATGAGATGAGCTTTGCTTGTTTGTACTCAATATAATTAGAAATTAATTTCAAAATTATTTCTGGGACTTCAAATATAGTATAACTTGTTTATGGTTTCCAAATGTAAATCATATGTAGTCTTTTCATATCCAAAGTGATAATCCAGTCTTTGCGCTTGCAAAATTTCTGCTACAATTGATTCTTTCTAACTCTTCTTTGCCTCTCTTCTGCTGTTGCCCACAGACTTTTGCAGAATTGTTTTACTTCTTATAAATATAATGGATTTGCCCACAGGCTGCTTGGGTCTATATTTTATTTCATGCCTTTGTGCTGTCTTCTGTGTGACTTCTTGCAAATCTACTCTGACTGCATTTTGTGGACTTCTCTGTAGAGCCTTCAGTTTTTTTTCAAAATTGCATCTCTTTATGGATTTAGTTTAATACATGTAAAGCTTCACACATCTCCCTTTCGATTTCTTAGAGGAAACCAATCCTTCTGCAGCTTTACCTTTCTGTAACTGAAGAATAGTCTTCATTTATTTAGTGCTGTGTAACAGCTGTCTTGCTCTTTCTCACCTGCACATAGGCTATTGGTCTAATCTGGTGCATCTGAGCCCCAGTATGTTTTAGGCCACTTTTTAATCTTTCCAGGAATAGAAAAAAAATTGTCCCGCTTTGCTCAGTTCTCTAGGGTTTTTTCTGAAAAGTTAGATGCATAGTGCAGTTTTTACTGGTTTCTCTAAGATATCCTTTACTCACTATTTTTTCTCCTACTTGTATGTCTGTTTTGTTGCTGGTACTGCATTGTCTTCTGAGGTGGCAGTGAAACAGGACTCCAAATTAGGACTCAGAGGTACAATAATTATCATAACTGGAGAGAAACTAAAGCTGGGGAAAGATCTGTATGTTTTACTCCATCAGGTGCTCAGCATTGACTGAGTGTAGCAATAGTTCATTCAGACCAAAAGTCTTCTTAAAGTGCCTTTTACCATGAGTGCTATTTAATGTTCAGAGGTGTTATGTACTTAAGTCTGTCTCTGAAGTTAAATGAGGAAGGAGTGAAATGGTATATTTATGCACCAAATTTAAAAGACCGAGATTAAAAATTGGCTTTTAATGCCTTACTATTTAGAAGTTCTTGCATCCATTTAAGTTATTCAATGTTGTTTTTTATGGAGATATTCCAGAAAACTGCTTTTAGTTCTGGAATGACTGATCACTTTCTAACTGAGTGAAAGTTGGCGAGCCTCAGATCTACAAGAAACACAAAGAGTGCAGGTACAACACTTTGCTATAAAACGATTTAATTAAATACTGTATTTCTAAAATCATAATAGCTGAGAAACCACCATTTTGTTTTACTTACTGTGAAAAGGCAAAATGTAACCAGAAAACAGTAAGATCCAATTTGTTTATTCCTCAGCTACAAAATCTGCTTTCCAAAATAAATCTTTATGTTGCTTCTTCCTCCTTCTAACAAAAGTTTGGTCTCTTGCTGGCAAAAATGAAAACAGAAAGAAAGACAATAGTTTGTGAAGGGTCTTCTCACTTGGGAAATACTACTTTATAGTGACTGTAGTATAATCTGTCATAACTCCAAATATAACAGACTAGTACAAAAAGAAAGCAACAATGGTAAGTGCCTCCCTGGGCGTTTAATGGTAATTACAGCTCTCTAGCTGAGCGAGCTGATGGCTAAAGGCAATTTAGACATTTAAACTGACCAGTCTGATTCCTTTCCTTTTAAGTTGAGATCATTCTATAAACAGGCATGTAGATTGATTGTATATCCAAGATTTTCTGGAGTGGGGTGCAGTGTCAGGAGACAGCCTTCAAAAATATGGGTAAAAGAGTGAAAGAATTAACCACACAATAACTGAGGCATAATTAAATTATAGCCAGGAGAGCATCATGGCCACCATTTTACAGTTTACTGCCATTGCTATTTTGTGCTGTCTTTAATATTGTGTGTCTGTACATGGTGCTGTCCTGTACATACTATTGTTAATGTCCACTGAATATTCTTTTCCATAAGACAAATATGTTTAATGCAAATTAACAGGTTATTATCTTCAATAGTGAACCATGGAGCAACAACAACAGTAAGTTTCTGTTTACAACAGTATTTAACATTTTCTATAAGGACACACAGAAATTCCAGCTCAGGAGGGACCTATTGCTGCACTTGTGTCTTTTTCTGGATTGGTTTTGTTTTCAATATTCCTGTACTTTAAAATGACTGCAGAGATGATGGGATTTTGGCACAGCAGGAAGTACTGTAGTTATGGAGGTACTGTCATTTTGGTGAATTTTAGTCCTGTGCCCAGTGGGAACAGGAAAAGCAGTGTGGAGAGTGGGGGAAGAATTTGCTGCTGGGCCTGAACATGGCACACAGCTGTGGCAAGTCTGCTTGCTTGTAATTGCAGAAAGGCCTAGGTTACATTTTTTAATACTCCTGGGAAACCAGACAACACTAACAATCACATGTGTACCCAAAGGGTTAAGTAAAAATTATTCCAAATCAAAACAGAGATGAAAAACCCCCACAGTTAATCTTTTTAAACAGATAACCTATATTTTTTTACCTTTTGTATTTCACTGTACTGCATTCTTCAATGTCAAATTTCAGAGAGATACAAGGACAGGTTTCTTCCTTTTCCTGCCAGGAGCTACAGCATCCAGAGGGTTCTTCATTGCCTCTGTCAGGTCTTCAGAAGGCAGATGGTCACAGATGCATTTCCTGCTCCACTGAGCTGTTTTGGCTTGTTTTTCATGTCCAGAGTACTTGATCCGTTCTCAGCTGGATCTGCTAACAGAATAGGCTGAGTTTGGCCCAAAGTAATTTAAAAGGAAAGGTAACTTATTAAAGGAAAGTTGGAATATATGACTTTTGGCTAGAACTTGTCCATTATGACTAGCCTTTGGAAAGTTACCTAATACTTGTGCCCAAGCTGCATGGTCTAAATCAGTTTTTTTTTCTCCTGGAAAAGTCAGCAGGAGTGGCTGCTGACACACAACAGGAGCAAGCAAAAGGGGCCCCAGCTCTGAGTGTCGCTTTGCAGGTGTACGTGCCAGAGGAGGACAGATATGCTCAGGTCCCTTCTCCATAGCCAAGGCTGAGGCTGGCACAGATGCTGGAGCAGAGGCTGGAGCAACATCCCTTGGAACACAGAGCATCCAGCAGAAAAGTTCTGCATCTTGTACATGGTCATGTACAATCAGCCACAGCACAGCAGCTCAGTTTGCAGCTTCCCCTGCCGTGTGTTTGCTTTGCTGTGCCTGCACTCTGCACAGTGTGCACATGCACTGCTGCCAGCTGGGACCCTCCTGGCTTGCACCAACCTTCTCCAGCCCTGGCTTCCGTAGGACGGCAGTCCCTGATGCCTGGTGGCACGGATGATCTGCCACTGGCACTCGATGCTCGCTGTGGGAGGGCAGCCTGTGGCCAGCAGGAGGTACCGCGGGGGGAATTCCTTCTGCACTTTCCTCTAACGTGCTGCAAGAATAAATCACCCACCCAGCTTAAATGATGCTTAAGTGAAATAATGGAGCCCTTGGCTGGCCTAGAGACAGGGGTAACAGCACTTGGAACTAGCACTGATTAAAATTCTGCTAGCCTGGTGTTTGTTTACTCTTTTAAAAAATATTTTGCAACAAAAATAAAGATGAAAATTGTAATTTGACTCTAAAAGCAAATCAGGGATGAGTGGAATAAGGCCAAGTGGGCTGTTCTTTGACATTAATATTTATATTCAAGGATATCCTAAAGCTGTGCAAGGGACATCAAATTCCTTTTTATTTGCAGGATATAAGAGAATTTTGAAGCTTGCGTAATGGGATAAGAAAGGAGAGGATATTCATTTGGCCTCTGCAACACAAGGGAAACAAATTAATGGCTTTGTAACTTAACTAAGCACTTCCATTAGCACAGCTATTAAGGGTGGTTGCTTTTCCCAGTTTTCATAGATAGTTTTGATGTTGGGATAGTTTTGATGTTGAGAGGATTGCCACGCTATTGGGAGGTGTTTGCCTTGTAACTTTTTGATACTTCGTGCTGAAGCGATGACTCAGTACCACATACACAGAGGTGTATCCAGACAATAACACTGTATGTTCCTACCCCGTGCTCTGCAAGCCACCTCCCCAGCCTACCAGTGACCTAGAAATGTACCAAGGGCATCCACTAAGTGATTTCTTCCTGTACATGCCACATGGAGGAGAAGTCAATATTTATACCTCTCACTTGATGGAATTCATTAAATATATTTTGCTAAATATCACTCTATATTACATATTCCTTGTCTAATATTTGCCCACAGAAGAAGTATTTGTTATGTGAGTTGAATGCCTAGTTAAGACTAAAATGAGTACAACATAGTTAATATTTATTTGCTGGCACAATACAGTAGATACAGGGGAGATGAGAGAGAATGCAAATAGAGGAGGAACAAGGAGTGATTAAAGGGCACAGATGGAACATGAAATATTTCTACGTGACTACAGTGATTCTGAAAAAAGTAAGCAGCAAGAGAAGTCCAGTTATTTAGGTTTTATGATTTAAAAGTCAATAATTTAAAGAAAAAAAATGTTTAAGAAGATTGTAAATTACTATTAACAGCAACCATGTTTTGTCTAAAAATGTATTGTTTCAAAAGAACTCCAGAAATGAGCCACTTCTCATCAGATCTGGATCATTTGGGTTCTCCATGTTTAGGGCACCTTTTATCTTCAATGACAGATCCTTAGTATGAGAAATCTTTATTTTTACTTTTCTATTGTTTTAGTCTGTGATGTAGTGAGTAAAACCCATACCACAGCAAAATCTAGTCACAACAACGGCAACAAAATCCCCATGTGGTTGAGAGCTGTTAAAGCTCTGTTAAAGACTGCTTACTAGAGAGATTGTATTGGCTAATGGGATTTTGTGAGAAATTACCTTGCAGAATTTTTGGCAAAGAAAGTGCTTTGGACAGTAATTTGTTTTTCTGAAAATAATGTTTTTTAATAAGAATAATATGCCCTGCTCTGTTTTCTGAAATATATTCCTTGAGAGCAAATGAAAATCACAACTATGCAGGCAGAGGAAGGATTTTGGCAATTTACATGATTTGAAGAAATCACAAATATAACCCACCACCAGCAAGATGCTGTGACATGTTTAACACTGAACTTTTAATTTAATAAAAGCAAGTGAATCATGAAGTAAATATATCTTTACTTGACATGATACAAATGTAAGAAAAGCTATATCAGACATTACAATGTTTATTTTAGCATATATGTATTTGCATTTGTAGCTGTGGGTAGGATTTCAAAGGTGCCCGTTGGTAAATATAACCATGAAATAATCAAACCTCATTTCTTTTGGTTTCTACCAATGTAATTTTCCTGCTGTGTAGTTGTGATTATTCAATCCAAACTGGTATTCCTAGGAACTTCTTTTCCATATCTGTATATACTGGAATTTTGTGGATTTCAATGGATTTTTTTCCAGTCACAATTAAGTGCACTGTTACATTTAAAGGGGAATTTAAAGAATTTTAATAGGCTTTTTCTTAGAAAGATACTTGTACACATACATCATATTAATGGTCTTCCTGTATTTAGTTAGTTCTGCTGGTTTTGCACTGTGCAATCAGAGTACAACTACTTTGTTAATGCAATCCTGACGTGTGAAAACTGTTTTAACTTGAAATTTAACTTCATTTTATGAAGAAAATATTTTGACCATCCTGAGCAAATTTCAAAGTATTATCCTCGATTTTGAACAGGACAGCGATTTACCACCTAAAAACCCCCTATGGTACAGAAACAGCAGTTTTGAGTAAATAGTGTATTCAATGTTCATCCATCACAGCTTTCAGTTTCCTCTCCGAATGGATTCAATCATTTTATTGAAAAGATATCCCACAAACCAAATGCTGTCCATGATTAATTCCTACATGTGTTTGCTGTAACAGGCTCTTCTGTTACACTGCTGGCATGTGTGCTGCTGGTTGCACAGTCTCCCTATGCATGGTCGTACCAGTTTATTTTATAGTGATGTGTTTTTGGTTCTGGATTTACCTGATTATTTTTCTTTTCTCCAATATTTTATGCTACTAGTTACTTTCTTGGGACCGTGCCTTTAGCAAATTTCACTAACATACCTACCTACCACATTAATAAATGGGAAATGAGTGTTATATACTGACAAAAGGAATTGTATGATCTTCATAGAAAATTTCCGTGTGATATTTAAAATGTTTTCTTTTTCATTTGCAAAATTAAATTCTATTTTTAATTATTCCTAACATCACCTCATGTCTGGTAAAGCAGCAAATAGAAGGGACCAAGCAGAAACAAAACAGCACTGACATCATTGAGCAAGGAATTGAAATCAGCTGAAATAGAATGATTCTATGATTCTGTGATAAGTTTTATGGTACTGTTTACAATACTGGGTTACTTTGTTACCTGGTTTAATGCCTAGATGGTTGTCAATTGTTTCTGCACAAGACACAGCCCTACCTGCTCCTGATAGAAGTGCAGAACAGCTGTGCTCACAGAGGACCAAAGCAGCACTCACATCACAGCCATCTTGTACCACCTCTCCTGGTCCTCCAGCTTGCTCTCTCTCCCAACAATTGCCAGCTATTAGAGCAGTCAAAGTTGGGAAAAATGGTAAATATGTCCCTCTGATGTATTTTTAGGTCAGCACATTTTTTTTTAATCACATCTGCAATTACTGTGAAGTAGAAAAGGACCTCGGAAGGGTCATGCACCTATGAAACCAATATAAATATGTTCCCTCCGGAAAAATAGTTCTTTGCCCCCTGGTGGTGAATTAATTTTGAAAAATATTACAAAACACTTTTAGGAAAATTTACTTGAAATGAAAAATAAATGCTAATTGCTCCATTGAATACAAATAATAATGAACTCCTAAGCAACACTTAATGTTCAAACATAATTAGGAAAAATCCTATTATGAGCAAGCTCCATCAATCTTTGATAGTCACTGCAGAATAGATTAAGAATAGTTTGAAAATTGCATGAAACCATCAATACTTCCAAATCATGTCTCTTACTTCGCTTTTTCTGGGAGGGTTAACACAAATGTCTTGAGAATGTAAGGTAGTCTTGCTATTCTTACTGGTAATGAACTATGGAAATTATATTCATCTGAACAGCATCTTTACATCTGCCCTTTTTACATCTGCCCACACATTGAGAGCTCCCATTCTGGGCCACTAGAATAACATTCTCTGGATTAAACTTTTAAAATAGCTGCACATATTTCTAAAAGTTGTCTAGAGGTTTTCAGCTTGCATATGCTGAGCATCTCCATATGTGAATAGACTACCAGGATGTCATTCTTGGAATAGTAATGACAAAATTAACACTGGTAGTCACCCACTTGCACTTTCAGCCACAGAATATTTTGAAAGGTGTCAAGAATACATTGTTTAAAGAGATAACATTAGCCTTCTAATCACTGATTTTGTTCTATCTTTTAATTATTGTGCCTCCAAAACTTCTGCCTGAGAGTGCTTCCCCATGTTGATGTTCTTCAGAAAAAAATATATTAAAATTTAATGACAGACTATTGTCATGTCATGCAGCAAAATATTATACATGTATGCTGGAAAAAGGCCATTTATAACCATCAGGGCTTTCATGTTGGCTTTACAGTATTAGTATATGGCTGATATTCTGAAGATGATCTTGCTTTTCCTATTGCACACTAGGAGTATATTACCGTATCTTGTATGATGGTAATGTGGCTTCAGGTAGTTTTTGAGCTTGGAAAACAGCATCAAAGGTATGGCATGCTCAGCAGGCACTATTGGGTGTTGGCACTAATGATGTAACATGAAAAAAAAAAAAAAGAAAAAAAAAGAGTAATGGAGCTAAAAGAGATGACTGTGCTGGCCAGACCAGTCACAAATGCGCTATTTCCTAAATAATATTCTTTCATGCCTGATGGACTGCAATAGCTTTCTGTTTTTAGCTCTGTTGCTTTTGCTTCTCTTCCCATTCCCACATTTCTTTCTCATTACTTCAACTTATGTCTGGGCTAGGGTAGCAGCTGGTGTACAAAAATGGCATATTCCTTAGAAATCTTTCAGCGGGCAGGTCTGCTGCAAAGTGCTCCTGTCCCCACAGTCCTTCTTTTCCCACTGCCACGCTGGATATCATCTTCTCCAGCTCTCCATTCCATTCGCCTGTTCGCGTGGCTAAACGCTAAACTGCATCTGCAAAAGGATGTGACTTCAGGAAAAATCCCTTAAAAAGGCAACAAGCAGGCCACTGGCCGCTGGGGAAGGAGCAGCGCGGCGCTGCTCGGAGCGGGGCTGCCGCAGCCTTCCCTTCCGGGGCGAGTCCTCCAGCGCCGGCAGACAATTCCTGCCCCGCTCTGCCCAGCCCTGCTGCCAGCGAGCAGCGAGCCTTCAGCTCTCCGGCTCTAGCCGTACAGAGGGGTTTGTTCACGGTGGAAAAGCCACCTTAAGTCAGGCTGTTTCCTGCCTGCTCTGCCCTCTTGTTCTTGCTCCCTCGCCGGGGCTCGTTGTCCCCGTGATTGTGCGAGTGCAGCTGTTCGTGGGTTGAGCTGTACATCGGAGCAGTGAAACATCTGAGTTTTTCTGTGCGTGTGCTCGTGTGTGTGCGCGCGAGCGGTTTTGTGGAGGTTTTTAAATATTTGTTTGTGGTTTTTGTTTGCTTTGTTTTGTTTTTTCTTTTAAAGCTGGATCATCTCAGTAATTTGATTTATAATGTGGCCCACAAAGAGTTGAATTAGCACAGCTGAAGAGGCAGCAAACAGCGGCGCAGAGGTGGGAGCCAGTGCCTGGGCTGGGGGGAGGGCGCAGGAAACTCTTAAACCAGCTTTGTGAGCAGAGAGAAGTGCGCTGTGGCTGTGCAAAACCATGCCGAGCACCTACACTAACCAGCCAGGAGAGAGAACTGGAACAGACTGCAGAGCAGCCAGGCTCTTCAATTGCTGGAGATAAGGCTTTATCTTCAGGAAGAAAAGGGGTAGTCCCTTAATAAGCTCTTTCCCCCAGACGTCTGCTATTCTTTGAGACACCGAAATCGCAGGCTGTTTAGCTATTCAGAATATGATCGAGTGAATCCTACTGGGCTTATGAAGCATGTTGGTCTTTCAGTGCTGTTAAAAAGGCTAATAATAACTAGTTCCTTCCTCGGGTCTTGGGTGCTACTGTCAATTAGTGTCAGAACAGAGATTTATTTAAACAAATTATTTCTGTATATGCTTCTTTCCCTTACGTTTTGTAAAGTAGAGCTTCATGCCCAAGTGGACCTGTTTCAGGGATGCCTGTCTGCATGGGTGGGCAAACTTGGGGCACAGGAAGAAAATGCTATTCTTGCCTTCATAGCTCTCTATATTAAGTTAAAGGAGCTGCCCAGCTGCAGAGACTACATACAGGATTTAAAAATGTTCTCTGATCTTCTAGCAATTTAAATGTCATGGCTGAGTCACAGGAAAAAACACTAATACTTCCCAGCAGGAGTAATTTTAGACAATGATGAAAAAGCCATGTGTAATCTTCTACCTTCCCCTCTACCTTTGTGTCACAGTTTGCAATAGTGAGATTTAAATTGTCATCACCAGTCTCCTAACTCACCAGCCTGTGATGTCTCATGTGTAGTTGGCCTCATAGAGAGGCCAAGCATTGTTGGATTTTATTATGTTTGTTTTATATTTTAAGTCTTTCTCTGAAGGCAAGAGAGAGAACTGACCTGTAATTTAAGAGATTTTTTTTTAAATATTGGGGAGGCCTAATGTGACTTGGATTAATTGAAGTGCTGGGAAGGGGGAAGTACTCTACACAATTCATTCTCATGACTTTAAAGAAGAAAACTGAAGAATGAGGAGATGACATTATTATGGAGGCACTTACAGCATTTTGATAGCATTTTCAGCATTTTCTTCCCAAAATTTCAGTATTTATGCTTGGAGTACAGAAAAATTTTAATGGAAACATTTAAACTAATCTCATATTGCAGAATTTTAAAAAAATCCCTTTTGGAGATGTTCCATGTGGTATTAGGCCTTCTGTTCCAATGGTTTAAGGAGCAGAATAAAAATGAGTTTCAAATTTCTCACATTGTTAAAACCAACTGGAATAATTTAACTATGCTGACTTAAATTAAGAGATCTCTTAAATATGTATTTTAGATAATCATAATCCTATTAATATTAGTGCATTTTTTTCTCCTATTATTCTTTCCAAATTCACATTCCTCTTGATTAAAAGAAGCCCATAATTTATCTGAACAATTCTGAGGTATATCTTTCAAAACAGCTATTATCTGCTGTGTTTTCAGAAGTGTGGGTGCCACAAGCCACCTGCAATTTGTGATCGCTGTTAGGACTGGTTTCCCTGGTATCAGTAGAATTGAATAAGTGGCCTGTTTTTACCAGGGTTTTTGAAGGCTTTTTTAACAGTTTCAACAAGAGCAGCCAGAGGTGGGTTTTTAAAAGGAGTAATTTCTCATAACAAATTCCAAATGCCAAAAAATAAGATGAAAATAACAAATGCTCCTCTTCAAGGTTCATCATCGCACTAGATCAACTTAACTAAGGAGGCTTAGAAGCTAATGAAGCAAGAGGGAGTAGATATGAAGAATACAGAACGAGTCAGAAGGAAAGGAGAATTTGGAAGTATTTATTTAGGGGAATGAAATACCACTAATCTCACATTTTAAAAAATCTTCCGCCTGGTTTAAAAATAACACTCCCTTATTAAATTCTTTATTTACCTCTGGTTTCTGAGGATACTTTGCATCTTTACATTTTGTTCTACAGCCTTATGAGCAGGTAATGTTTTGAATCCAAAGTTGTTATTTTTGTGCTATAAAGCTTCAGACTTGAAAGGAAGGATAATGTAAATATACACGGCAACAAATTTATAATGTGGATACTGGCATGCAAAACAGAACAGACTAACAAAGTAAGGACATGGGAAGAAACTGATCTATAGCAGGTTCAGTTGCTTCAGCCAAACAAAGCAGCTGATAGATTAACTAGCCCATGACTTTCTCTTTGCTTTGTCATTCTCTTGAAGATGACTTTTTTTTTTTTGGCTTTGTGATCAAGTGGGAGGAATATTTTTTAAGATTATAAGAATGAACAGTGCACCTTTTTATGAAGGGTAAGTTAAAAGAGTCTACATAAGACACTGTTGGCTAAATTATAATTTCCTGACAAATGGATTTAGGACTCTTTTCAGAAAGCAGAGCCGGAGGCAGAATTGTGATCCTAAAAGCCCAGTGGGCATGCATATGGGATATAGAAACATGAGTTTAAATATCAATCTAATTAATATTTAAATAGTTTATACAAAAGGGAACAGTTTAAATAGTAGAGAATACCTAAGACTACTCTATACTTTATGAGTTGGAAAATTGATAATGGCTATGTTGGTTCAAATCCCTACTCAGAATTGAGCAGAGTGTATTTTAAAGCCACATCTTGATATTCCCATGGAGTAACCGAGGAAGCACTCTACTGTACAGTGTTTCTGTAAATGGTAGCTAGCTCCTCTTAGGTAAATCCAGGTGCAGATAAGATTGGCATTTGGGATTTTTTTTTCTTAAATTGCAAACCCTATTTTTAAAAATTTAGTTCATGGATGTTTTTCAGATGAGTGAACCTATCTTTTCTTAAAAAGATTCCCATAAGTGAGTTATTAACCAGGCCTAGTTTCAAGAGAGATGAAACAGATGGGGTGTGCCGAGGAGTCTGCCCGTGCTACAGAAAAGTGATTTAATGACGATAATTTGTATTGTTCGGCCATTAAGTTTCCATCTAATTTCTCATCCAGCGTCCCAGGTGAAACATTTCACATTAATTTAAGCAGGGAAAGAACAAAAGGTTGGGGGAAAACACTTTAAAAATCGGGTTGATTTTGATTTTCTAACAACAGAGTGGAGAGATTTTAGGGTAAAATAGGTTACAGGAATCAAACACGCCCGTAAGGAGTTAACGAAGACAGAAAATCGAAAGATGATTTAGCAGGCGGGGGCCCCGCTGGCCCCGCAGACACCGGGCTTACACGGCCACCGCGGCAGCCACGAGGGACCGCAGCCGTGCCCGTATCCCCGGATCCCNCGGCTGCTGCCGCTCCTGGCGCTACTGGCGCTGCTTGCGCCCCGCGCCCGCGCCTGGGACAGCGGCGACCTGGAGCTCTTCGACTTGGTGGAGGAGGTGCCGCGGAACTTCTACGACTTCCTGGGGGTGCAGCAGGTGAGCGAGGGCCCGCCCCGCCCGCCGCCGTCCCCTGCCCTAGCCCGTTCCCGCGGGCCCCGCCGGTCACCGCCGCCCCTGACCCCGGGCACAGCCGCCCGGCTCCCCGGCCGGCCCTCGGCCGCTCGCCTGGCGCTGTCACCCTCCTCCTGCCCTGCCCCCGGGGATGGGGCCACGCGTCTGTCTCTTTCCAGCCTCCCCTTCCCACCGCGGGGGCTCTGCTCTGCTTCAGGTATTGCTCTGTTGCTTCTCCTTCCTGCCCCACCATAGATCACCTCTCCCACTGTACCTTTGTGTGTTCCTACTGCCTGTTGCTTTTCTGAACATATCTCATTTTCTTCAAATGCATCTACAGCCAGACAAAAGTAGATTCTGGGCTTTTCACGCTTCCGATTCACGTTATCGATGTGGCAGTTTCTCACCTTTCCCTCATTCTGCATAGCTGCTAGTTATCTTAAGATTGTGCATCACCATGTGTTGTGGCTCATATTTTCTCTCACTCATGCCATGTGGTAGACTGTGACCCTTTGCTGTGTTAATGGCTTGTAGATTATTATATTTGTATACTTGCCATGTATCTTGGTTATTGTGTGTTGCTTTCTCCTCTTTGATAAGTAATACCTAAGACTGTCTTAAATATTTTTTTTTCAGTAATTTTTCATGCAGTGTGGTCAAGACAGGAGCTCCTGTTACGAACATTTTTATCCCATGGTTCTTGTGTACATCTTAGATGTGGTTGCTGTTTTCACTGCCACTTGGCATCTTCAACTTGTATCACTTGTCTGGGCTCCCCTGTGGTGCCCCTTCTTATCTCTAGATGCTCTGCTCTGTGTGTGACCTTGCTCAGTGTCTCTGCACGCATCTTAACAATTTTTTACTTTCTTCCAGTCAGTGTTGTTCTCCTCAATAATGAAATACACAATTCTTTATATGCTGTTACTTCACCCAGAGTCCCTAAGAGACATTTTGCTCTTTCTGTGTCTCCTAGTACATTCTGTACCCCTAGTACCTTCTCTCTCCAGTCCTATGTTCTGGTGAGCGATCCTATTTAAATGCATTTCCCTGCCACTTTGAAGTTTATTCTTACGTAGTTCTTGGAGATTTTGAGAGTAATGACTGTATTTTCAGGTGCATTTCATTAAGGCCATGTCTAAAAAGAGAGGGAAGATGTCTGCAATATATAAGGGTCCAGTTTTGGAAACTACTGGCTGTGGTTGTTCTGACTCTTGTTTAATCTCTTTCTTTCCTTCAGTCCTTCTTAAGCATCCAGTGTTTAATACTATGGAATACCGTCATCTATACAACGCAGGAAGCGCTGTTATTCATGTTTCATTTTCAAGGCCCTAAAAATCTAGATGTTAATTCTCAAAGACGATTTTAGTGTTAGATAATGTAGGAATGCAAAACTTTCCTTCTGTTAGTGATGTTCAGGTCTGGTATGCAGCTCTTTGTTAATGTCTTTCACAGTCCTTTTTTCTAGGACCGAATCTGTACCTTGCCCTGTGTGTTTAGCGAAATGTTAATTTTAACAAGCAAATATTCTTCTAGTTCACATTTCTACTCCTAGTCATAATGGAAAACTTGTATCACTTGCAGTGTGGGAGCGAGGAGTAAGTTGGTTGAAGTGCAACACAAATGAAACGAAGTGTTTTTTTGTTTAAAGCGATCGCTCATAGTGTCATTATAGCCAAGACTGGAAGTGTACATAGTGCTGATACTTTACACGTGGAGCAGAATAGACCTGTGAACGGAATAATGGAGTATGCAGTGTTGGAAGTTGAGCTTCAATAGGAATTTGTCAGATTGGAAAATGCTGTGTGGATTTACAGGTTCTTTTACATTGTATCCTTTGTTCCTGCTGCTTGCTTCTGATATAGGCTCTGACCTATATCTGAAACTTCCAACAAGGTCCTCCTGTCATTCTGAAGGGATGTTGTCTTTCAGTGACTCACTAGGCAGCTGTTGCTGTTTAAGTTACCTTATGAGAAGGGTAATTGGTCTTGTGACAGGATCAAGGGACATGCACAAGTCTCAAGTGTGCTGTGTCCTGCCCTGGATGTCTCAACACAAAGCTGTCTTTTACCACAATGTCTCTATGTGATGTTTGCACGTTTCTTTAGGTTGTCTTCTATTTTTTAATACTATGGTTAAATGGAGCTTGTTCATTTCGTATGTCATTATTGTTTTAGTTGGGATGCTTTTTACTATAGTGCTGTAATTTTACTTTTTGTCATTCTGATACCAGAGGTTTCCTTCCCTGAGTTCAGGTGGTTTTCTTGTCAATAAGAGTTGACTGTACATGTGACAATAGCCTTTTATGATCACAACTTTGAACTGTTTAATTATCTTTCATCAATTTAATTAATTTCATTCATCTTTCATTCATTGCTTTTCCTCTCACCCATTCCTATTTAATTGCCTTGTATCATGTCCTGATAATCCCTTCTTCCTTCATGTACTTCTGGGAGAGGGACTACTTCTCCATTATGCAGGATCTAACTTCTACATCTGAGATGTGGATGCTCAACCGTGTTTGTTAACAGTAGTGTATCAGGGCTGCTAGATTTCTTCTAAACATACCATCTTCTGTTTTGAAAAAATATAGGGAATTACTCCAATGCTTCCTCAGGGCATTAAAGCAGCTTAGGTTTTGATGGGAGAATTGTGTCACTGATTGTTGAACTCATACACTATGTCAGAAGCTGATGTTGACCACAACTGACAAGATGCAGAAGGCATTTTGGGAAGTGCTGTAGCTCTCAAACATGCTTTAGTGAAGTCTCTGGTGTGTGAATTTTTCACTCCAATTGATGAGAAATTATTTGGGTTTTGTTTTGTTGCTGCTCTATGCTTGCAGGAATGTGTATTTTGTGTTTTGTCATTTTGAGGGCTTTGTGGAAGCCTCCTGGCATTGTCAGGTAACTCATTCAGCTCAAGTTATGTGTTAGGTTTGAGCTCCTGTAGTGTTTTCTGATATCAATGGCAGAGAAAGAGGATGATCTAAGCAAAGTGATTTGTTGTGGTTCTGAATGTGGAATGATGAAGTAAGAGTAAGATTGTGACTGTTTTGGCTGTTAAATAACTGACCTTTACTCCTGATTTCAAAGGGGGGATTGGCAGAGCAATCTACAAATACTCATGGAAATAGTTGAGGTTGGAAGGTCCCTTCTTCTCCAACTTCCAAGTGTTAGGGCTAAGCACCTAGATTAAAAAGTATCTGATTTTTATACAAGGACACAACCTATCTATTTGAGCTTTTATCAGATCTAATAGTAACATAGTGTGAGGAAGTCTTGCGTTGTTATGTTATTACTATTGCCATTCTGACCAATGTGGGAATTGTTCTACCTTCCCTTTCTTTGGTGGTTTTTAAACTGATGATGTGATTAACTTAAATGACTCATTTAAAACATTGCTGTTTTCAAGAAGTATGACCTAGCAGAATGGGGATGTAACCTTTGGCTTGAGAAAAGATTGCATTTCCCTGTCCCCCAAGTGATTACTGAGGAAAATAGAATCATAACCTCTTGACAGATCTGATGTAATACTAATTTCAGTAATCACTTCAATTATAGCCGGCTTCAAACCAATAAAGGAATCAGGACCAAATAGTATTAATCTGAAAACTCAGATGAAGGAGCAGAATTAAACCAGAGGCTATGCAGACTCAGTAATATGATGACCTGTTATCTGAGAATGAGAACATAAAAATGCAATGTTAACTTTTTGGAAAAATTCCAGGAAGATCTGAGGAGCTACAAGCTTGTATGGTGGACAAAGGAATGGGTCAAGTTGATGTTATCTCTTACAGCCTTTAATAGTTGATACCTTCACAAATATTATATGCTTTGGATAAATCAGCCTTGCATCAGTTGAACCTGTGGATCTCCTTCCCAAAATATGCTTTTGATTTTAACTTGTTAATATGTCTTCAAGGGAATTATTTGTTCCTCCACTTTTTTTGCTTGTAGCCAGGAAGCCACTACAAGCCTCTGAAAGTCTTTTGAAACTTTGTGATACAGTTCTTGGATACAAAGGATCTGATAAATAAATTTTTAAGTAATGTTGTTTGTGAAGATGTATTAGAGTGCATGAGCTGTATTGCTGGAATTGAGCTGTGTGGAGCTGTGTGTTCTGTGTCAGGACCAAGGAAGGCCTGCATAAGGCTTTGGCTTTCACTGGTGATCACATAAGGAAAGGGGTTGATGTTGAAAGTTCTGCTAGGCCTGTGCAGTGTAGGGAAACAAACACAGAAAGGTTCTCTGAGCACTCTTTGAGGTAATGGAGGAGGTCCTGAGAACTCAGGTTCTTGAGGAAAAGTTAACAAGTAGGACTTGCTGACCAGCATGGTAGATAAATATATAACCTGAAAAATGTTGATAGGGATATTTTCTTCAGTATTGGCTTATGCCTTTCTTACGGCACATGAGCTTTATATTGAACCAGGCTTTAATATGTTCACGTGGCTGTACTGTAGAGATCTAGGAGCATTATATCCACTGCTAGATGATGCTGCAGCACAAAGTCAGAACTGTGTGTGCAGAACCTGATTTTGGTCTGACAGCCTGTGAGACATTGGTATGTTGTCAACTCCAAGAAAGTGCATGACATGAAAACCAAGGAGTTGGATTTCCATGGCTGTGGGAAACCACAACCTCTCCAGATGATCTGGATTTGTTGGGCTAATAGGCTTCTTTAAAGAACACTGGAACAGATGAGCTGTTGTGTACTGTGTCAAGTAGCAGGGTCTGACAGGGTTATGTCTGTAGGATGCAATGTTTGGTGCTGCAGAATTGGTGTCCATACTGTTTGTGTTTCAGGGATTTTTTTATTTTTATTTTTTTTCTTGTTGTTGAACTAATTCCAGTCTGGCTGCATGGACTCAATGCCTGTTTGTGTTGAAACATGCTGTTTGTGCACTTGGTTTCACATCTTATGGTTCAGTTCTCTCTGAAAGGAATCCTGTTAATCCACTCCAGGACTGCTTAATGATGTGCAGTCAGTAGGTACAATAAAGAAGTTTGCTTTATGCATGCACTCCTGGGCTGCACTAAAAATATGAGGTGGCTGCACCTCTAAGACTATAGTTTCTAGTAAATGGCTGACACTGAATTTTACTTCTTGGCATTGCTCTGTAAGAAGAGGAATGAACACCACAACAAACTGTGCGGCTTTTATGGTATTATCAAGTGTTACTGGAGATGGAAGAAAATTCTCAGTAAGATGTTTCTACGTGGTCTATTTTATGCAAGTGCATTGACTGATGGCATGCAATGAATACATCACCATAGTTCAAAAGTTGTGAATTTCTATGTTATATAAGTAAAGTGCTTGGATGTAGATTTAGTAACCTATTTTTCAGAAATAATGGCAATCTTGGAAGTTGTCAGTGTTATTTTGTGTGGCCCTGCTGCAGTTCTGGCTTTGAATGGGTTATTGTCCAGAAAAAAATCAACATGAAACTATTTTTCCTATGTAACTTCTGGACAACTTTGAGTGTATAGATTGGTCCCCTCAAGTGGGAAGAAACAGCTGCCCCTCATGTGTATCTGTCCAAGGAATACTCTTAAGTCCTCCTCAAGAACAGCCTGTACCCATGCAGTCCTGTCTTTCCTGGCAGGCAAGGTACACATAATAAGAGCAAGGAAGGAGGGAAATAAGGAGAGGTAGCTTGGAAACTCAGCAGTTTGTTCTTCCCAATGACAAGCTGGATCGCTCTCCATAGACATACTTTGGTTGCTCTTCTAACACTTCAGACTGTTCTCCTCCCTGCTGCTTTTAAAGGTTAATGTATGTGGGTGCAGTGTTGCTATAATCATGGAGTGTGCATCATCTGCAAACGTTTTAGCAAAAATCTGGGTTGATGATAGTGGTTCAGTCTTCCAAATTTTGGAAGTATTTGATCAAGTGAGACAAAACTTCACTTGCATGTGATTATAACATCACTTTTTCAGATGATTGTGTCAAAACTATGAGCTGTAAGCTATTCTTGCTTTGTTTTGTAAGATTATTTTGTCTTGCATGGCAAGTAAGATATTCACTGTGACCTTCAAAAGTGTTGTGCTGTGAAATGACATGGAGCCATGTAGCACCTTGGTGTCTCACTCATTTCTGACAGAGCAAAGTTGTTTGGCTAGTGATTAAACATCATGTCTAATGTCTCAACCTATTCCAAGATTGCTTTCTACTTCTTGTTCAAAGTATACATTAAGGAGATCTAAATTGGAAGGCATTAGATTTTGCACTGTCAATTGCAACATCAGAGTTCTCAGGTAGAAAAATGAAATGTTTCTATTTTCTTGCTCCAAGCTTTCAAAAATAATTAACTTCCATAATACACAACTGGGTGATAGTAGTAGCAGACCTTTATTTGGACATTGAGGGATTTTAGTAATTCCTGAAACTGTATTTCTTTTAAGCATGTGAATATGCTGTCAGCATTGAGGCAGTAATAGTCCATTGCACTGGTTCAAACAAAAATAACATCAATAGAAAATCTGGTTTTGTTTCTGGTGGCTTTAGCTGTAATGTCAGTTCATTCCATAAAAGTAATTATGTGTTTTCTCTCAGTGTGTTACTGGGACACAATTCTGCATGCCTAGATGATTTAAAACTTCCTTTCTGAATCTGTTACTTGTAAATTATACCTGGAACTGAGATTTTCAGCAGTTCTGGAAACTCTGCTTGTCCCAAAAGATGTGAATTATTAAGGTTGTGTGAAGTCATCATTGAGATTATTCACTTGGATCCTATAGAACAAAGTTGTTTTGATTTTGAGTATAGTTTAATGGCTTGTAAAAGTCACCATAGGGAAGTGCTAATGATAACTGCAGCATTTCTAACTGAGGATGATGCAGGGTACAGATTTCTGTGTGTTTTGGAGTTTTTCAAAAATTGCTGAACTTACAGGTAAACTGCTGACAGATAATGTATTCTATTCTCTAAGTGCCCTACCCTTATCTCTTTGTTCACTGTTGTTGCATATAAAAATGATTGAGACATCTAGACATGTAAAGCTTGTATTTTCCATAAAAATGGGTTTTCTGCATTGTTGCCTATTAAATTTCTGTTTGGATGTTGTCCAAGAATTTTTTTCTTTCATTGTCTCATTTTTTCAAGACACTAAAGTGTTTTGGAATCTACCAATTTAAGTAGTTTTAAAGACACTCTTAGCTTTCTCTGGCAATTCATTCATGTAGTACTTTCCTGATTTCTTTCAGGTTATCTTTTTCTTCTTCCTTTCTGTTTAGAAGGACATACAGCAATAGGAAATTACTATGTTTGGGAACCCAAGGGAGCTGACAGTATTCAAAGTGCAGTAAAAAGGATAAAACAAGCAGTCTTGAATTGGTTTGGTTTTGGGTTTTTTCTGTCTGAAGCAGCAACAATGTTTCAGCTCTTTCTTTCTGTAGTTCTTGTTCAGTCATCCATTAAGGATGTATCCGTAATACAAATTGCAGAAATAAAAAATGTTTGGGTTTTTTTCCAAGTAGTTCTGTGTTTGATCTGTAATTCATTGAAGGGATTGACCAATTTCTTAGTGTAGAAGGGTAGGTAACCTGTGCTGGTGGCCTTTGGTGCTTACAAAAGGTTCTACGTTTTATGCTTGTTCGAAATTCACCTCCTTTGCTGAAGTTCTAAGTATGTGCCCATGTTGGTATTTGAAGCAGCTATGTAATTGCTCTAACATGGAATTTTGTAAATAACTTCCCAGTGGGCCTTTTACTACCTGACTGCTGTGGACTGTCTGTAAAGCTGTGTAAAAAAATCTTAGAGGCAGCCCTAATTTCATTCTGTTGAATGATAAAGCGTTTATGCTCCATCTAGAGTCATTTTGCAATTAAGAGAAACATGGTTTTCTAATCAGATCTAGAGAAAACTGTAGCTTTAAGGGAGATATTCGGAGGTATCTATGGTGCTATTTTAACTTTTAATATGTGGTAAAATTTAAAAAATAAAATGAGAATTCAGCATATAAGATGTTCCTTAATTGGCTTGGTGCTTCTTGTGCTCTCAGCAGAGCTGGTAACAAAGAATCTGTGGTGCTGTTGCACAGCTGAGCCAGTAAGAATGAGAGTGTAAGTGATAACAAAGGGGTTTTTTTGTCTCTAAGAATGGGTCTGATATACATTGATTTCCTCCTTTTATTTATTTTAATATCTGGAATGTTTTGGTTTTCCACAGAATCCTAGTGGGCTAACAAAATTCATGCAGCATATGAAAATCTGCAGTTTTGATTTGCTTCTTAGTCACTGTGCTTTTGCTTAGCTAGATGCTGTGCAAGTTAGAAGTTTGCTTCTCTTTTGTTTTCTTTTCCTCTTGCAAAATTGCTGGGTTGTAATTTTTGCAACAATTGTAAAATTGTTTGGTTTCCCTAAATTATGAGATTTGGGATTTCTGGATTTTTTTTGCTTATTGTTTGTATATCAGTCTTGTTTGGATGTAACTAACTCTGTATAAAAGTGATTTGTAAACAGTCTCACATATGTGGCAATGTGTTGTACACGTGGTGTATGTTACAGTTTTGCAAACAGTAGCAATTTAAAGCAGGATTGTGTGTTCCTGGGCTCTCATTTGAGGGTTTGCTTAAGTGCAGACTTCTTAAATGACCTGGTTGCAGGCCTTGCAAACTGTTCTTACTGATGTCAAATGAACAGTGGGATGAGAAAAGAAAGTTCATATGCAGTCTGATAGATCTGAAATTCCTCTTTATCAATGTTAAACTGGAAAATTTGTGGAGGAAACCAAAGGATGCATAGGAACTGTTGAAATAAAGTCACTTGGCCTCTTATGACTGAAGAGGGAAGGAAGAACTAGAGGAGTCTTGCCATATGGGCTGTAATTATGAAATGCTGCTGTCTCAAATACTGTAAAGTACTTTCACTTGTTGAAGGAAGCATTCAGTGCTGTTGAAGACAGGAGAAAGCTGTGAAATAGTCTTATTGCACTGATTTGGGCTGAATAGCTTCTCCATAAAGGGACAATGATTGTTTTTACCTACCCCTAAAACTATTGCAAATTATTTTTTAGTGAGATTGATCAATGCTTTATTTAATTTTATTTTTTTTTTTTAGCCTAAATTGGTTTTGTCAAATTGATCAGTTTTAATTCCATTTTATCAAACTGATTTAGACTAGCTTTTTTATTCAATAATCACCATTTCAAACTCAGTGACTTCTCTAATGTTCTTCTATGGGATATAAAGGCTGTGATGGGAGAATAAAAGAATTTGTATGCCATTGAACTTTGTGACAGTCTAAGTCATATTATGAATTGCTTTACTGGGTGTTGTGTCTGACAGCGGCTGCTAAAATGTTATAGTACAAAAAGGTCTGTAAAACTTAATCCTATATGGAAGCCTCTTCCCATTTACTATTAAGATTTATTAAAAATCATATTTAATTAATGCATTTCTTTAAATTAAAAGCTTGAAATAAATGTTTTTTCCAGTCTGAGTCTACCTATCTATTGAATAAAAAGTATTTATTCTGCATGTTGTAACTCGTGTGGCTTGTAGTTTCTGTTCTACTTCAGAATTTTCTATTTCCACTTGAGTAGCCTTTCCACACTCCATGCTAAGCCAACATCATTCAAAACAAAGCAATTAATTTGAATGTTGGCTTGTGTCTGTTGAGAATGGTGTTTCCATAGTTGAAATATACATTGAAGGGATCAGCCAATCAGTTGTTTTTTGCAGCTTATGATGGTGAGAGAACTAACTTCTTCTGTATATAAGTTTTGTACTGTATTTGAAAATTAATAGTAGCTGACTTACATTCATTCTCACATAGGACAGAGTTCCCATGCTGGAGTGCACCATTAGTTCATTTAGTAAATATCTTTGGCCTTTGTGTTTTCTGGTTGAGTAATACTAGGTGCTTAATTAGAAAGCAGTTGTGTAAGCTTTTGGTTTTGTTTTAAAGGAAATAAAAATGAAACTAATTGTCTGCTGGAGAGATAGAGACTTAAGCTATCAACGAGTTACTGACAAGAATTTCATCAATCATGATGAGTTTGGCCTTTCATACACTTATATTAACTTTCCTACCTACAAACAGGTATAATCTCTGGACACCTTAATTTTCTGGAGGACGTGCAAATCTCTGTTTACTGAACTTAGATTAAAGGACAGTAGCTGTTGTATCAGTTAAAAAATAATGTGATTTTTTAATGCACTTGAGAGTACTAAACATGCTTGCCTTGTCTGGGTTGTAGATGTTTAATAATAGTCTGGAGTTGTTTTGAGCAATACATCCTGATGTCTGTGAAGGCCTGTTTCCATTATTCCATCATCTTCTTGGTCTCCAGTTAGAGCACCTCTCCATGTCATCCATAAGCTCCTTGGATACTTTCAAGCAATGCTGAATGCTATCAATTTACTGTCTGGTTTCTACTCTTGTTTCTTATTATTTATGCACTTCTGTATTATCCTTGCACTTTCTTTAAAGCCAGTGGCAATAGATAGTGTCACTGGGGAGCACATGTAACCTAACCATTTTTTGCAGTCCATTTGCCCCCTGTACCTTTCAGCTGCCACAGTTTTTGATTAACAATGATCAAAGGTGCATTCCTGGTGGTACCTTTCAGTCTGGTGCTGTACAGTGGATTTGTAGAACTGTCAGCAATGTGTCTTGGATCACTCAGTGATTTATAATTGCCAGCTGCAAGCTCTGCTTTGTGTAGGAAAGGTGTAGTTTAGGGCAACAGTCTTACCTGCACTAAATCTGATCTCTCACATTTTTGCTAGATCATTTGGTTTGGTATTCCCTCGCTTGTGTCTGGTACCTACCCAAAACATTTAGTATCACTGCATGCTTGGCTCTTCAGGTTGTCTTTGAAAATGCTGAATGAAGCCAGTCCTAGCACCAATCCCCCAGCAGGAGACCTTTCAGCTGCCTCTTCTCTGCCCTGAAGACTGGCCATTAGACCTTGCTTTTTGTATCCTGTTCATTAATTTCCTATTTGTAAGACTTTTTCCCTCCCATCTTGTGTTAAGTTAGTCACTTTAATAGCCTTTGGTATGGAACCTTGTCAAAAGCTTTTTCAAAATTGCTGGGTCCCTGGTGGCATTTTCTTTGCAGCACTGGCTTATCTTCCTCACCTGCAGGTGTGCAGTTTTTTATATTAATTTCTTCCAACAGTCTCAGGTGATAGCTATGGTCCTGACTTATTAGCATCTAGTTTGTCTGTTTGGGGTAGTAGGTCTAATATATAGGTCTAATATAATTCAAGTTAAATTAGCTTCTTTTGACCCACAAAGAATGTGTTGGTGTGGGAATCTCTTGAACATCTCCAACAGGGAAGATTCATTAAGTGAATTATTAAATTACTTGGCTGTAGCTTTGTTCCTGAATGAAACTTTTCATAGTTTTGTCATCAAGCAGTCTCTAACACCCTGGTTTTGATTACATCTGAAGAAATAAAAGGGTTTTGAAAATCAAATAAATTGCCACTCTAGTTTGCTTGGACAAATGCATATGTCCTCAGTAACATGCTGGAAAGAAGTAGGCAACACATTTTATAGCCATGCATTCCACGAATTCTAATGGAACTGGCACAAAAATCCACCATGTTACTGTTAAGGTTATTTATCGTTAGAAGGAAGAATAGCTGCTGTTATGCCGTTTTTCCTGTTTGATTAACTGCTACACATGAATGATTGAGCACATTTTCATAGGAACTCAGGCTTTTAACTGAGATATCCATAGGGAGTTCAGGAACGTGTTATCTGCTTCTGGTCACTGCTTTGGTTACTGGCCTCAACTCTGTAACATCTCAGTCATGGACAGTAGTTCTCTTTTCAGGCAGTAAGATAGAGGGCTGGGGCTTGTATTACTACTGTGGTTAAGACTTAAGCAGAGTTGGTTTGTGTCCTGTTATCCCTCCTCCTCCCTCCTTTTTGACTTACAGTTCCTTTATACCATAGTAAATCTGTAGTTTTATTAATCCTGGAGCAAAGTTATTACTGTGATGTACTTAAGTGTATTGTTTTGGAAACAGTAAGATGATTTTAATCCAGTTATTGTAATTTTGATGGTACCACTTACTTGCTATGTCTTTGCTTATTCCTACTGTTTAGGTGAGATTTTGGTATTGCATTTTTTGCTGTATAAATCACAGTGAAAACTTCAATTTTGTGTCTTCTGTCAGATGTTGGCATTTTTGTGAGGAGAAACATGACAGGGTTTTATGAAATACCCTCACTTCTAGAAGTTTTTAAAATGTAGAGACTTGCTGAAATAACTTTTGCAGCAGGGAACTTGTTTGAAATAGAGGAGATTTAATTGAACACACTAAAGCTAAAAGTTGTATCAGATAAAGGGTACAGAATTTCAAGGTTTTTGTACAATTATTTATTGTATAATCAACTTCCTTTTTCTTCTAAATAGAGTTGATCTGTTTATTGTTCAGGGACATAATAAAGTCGTAGTTCTAGGTCCTATTTAAAGGCATTAAACCCTGTCTCTAATCCTATGTGTTGTTTCCATGCTGTGCAAGCACCTTCAACTATCATCAAGAGATGAGAATTCAGGGTAGTCTGTGCTGTTTGCTAGCATCTGCATGTCTGATGTGGTACATTGAGAAGTCAAGTTTGAGAACACAAAGAAACACTATCTAGAAAAAAGTGTGGGGTAATGAAAGATGAAATCAGACTGTTTTCTGGGAACAGTAGTTTTGTAGGTACAATGTACTGGGTGCAGAGTTCAGATGGAGAGTTTGGTAGCAGAGGTTTTGGTGGTAAATACTTCCTGGTTCGAGTTCCATTTGGGATTATTTCTTTAAGGCTGCAGTTTCTTAGTGTGACAGCAAATTGCAATATATAGTTAGCTTTATCTTGATTTTTAGGTAAAACTGTAATATTTAATGCTCTCAGTCTCTGAAAGTGTATGTTTGAATGGACTGTATTTACATACAAAATGTTTACATTCTCCAATAAAAAGGGATAGAGTTGGAGAGAAATGCATTTGAATTAAAAATTATGCCCTAACAATAAAGAATTCTTATCTTGATATTCTATTTCCTATTTTAAATCGTGCTGTTTTAAAGTTTTAAGTACAAAACATTGTTGGCATTCATTTCATAATATCTGAAGTCTAAAAAGTAAATTGGGACACTTGTTTAAAAAGTGCTCTTGCATAGGTTGCCATTTTGCATTGCAGAATGTTGACTTCCCTTGTAAATATATTTGTGAAAATAAACACTGCTTAACGTTGAATGTGGATATCCATGTTTTTATCTAAAAAACATTATTTTGTCTTCTGTATGACTTCCTCAAAGTTCAGATTTTTAACACAAAAAATATTTTTTGTGAAAGGAAATGACTGGTATTTAGATATCTGTTAACAGGAGCATATCTTCTTAAATTTCTGACCTAAAAGAAGCCGAAGGCTGTAAAATGTGAATGTCTTTACTTCTGGAATATGTAAGATGCATTCCTGTAGCTTCTGTGGTCTTTTCTAACAGATTAACTCAAAGACACTGTCATTGAATTAATGGTATCCCATTATTATCAGGGTATTGGTTATCCTGTCTGCTGTCATGAGATATGAGAGCCTTACATGACAGCTGGTTAGATGTGATTGGATTGATACTATGGCCAGGAAAGACAGTACTGGACTAGGTTGCTTTCTGAAATTGATTTCTCGGTCAAGATAGAATTGTATCTTGATCAAGTATTCAATATTTTGCAATTCAGCTAAGACAAATATACAAACTATTTCCCATTCCAGCTGCAAGGGTAGAACTTGCTGTTGTCATACAGTCAAACATCTGCCCTGCCCCCAGTTTACACCAAGGTTGCTTGGATAGTCTCAGAGTGTTTGGCTGCAAGCCTGAAAGGAGTACATATATTATAGTCATTGCCATGCTTCACCTGAGTACAAGATCCACAGGATAATTTAGTAAGATTATTACTTTGACTGTTCCTAAGGGATAGCTTACTCAACTAGAGTTTCCTTTTGGACTCTCCACTGGCAAGGGGTAGATAGATAAAAAGACTCACACAAAAACTCTGTGCTCCCTCTGACCCTCCCTCCCAATCTATTAATGGATTTAGGTATGAAGGTAAGAATGGCTAAAAAGATGGAATCTTGTATGAGTTGGCAAAGCTGAAAAATAACAAACTGTCATGATAAAAATCTAGTCTTTTGTCCAGTTATATAGTGAAACCAGTATTGCCAGTTAAAGATGAGATGGAATGAATCCTGAAGTGGTGGTAAAAAGAAAAATTAAGACTCCATGAAGGACATTGATTTCAGATACTCAAAAAGCATGGAAAAATCTAGTGAAATGCGGGAATTAACAGATCTTTCCCCCTCCCTCCCTACTTAACTGTTGGGTTTTTGGTTCTTTTTTTGGTGTGACTGAATTAATACAAAAGGTATTAACTTCTATGCTTGGCTATGGTAAGCATATTTGAGATAATGTTTTGGTCTAGAAAATGCTGTTCGGATTCTCAGCCCAAGACTTGTGCTCCGGGATTTTGGTAGTAACAGATTCATATACTGGTCGTAGGTGCCTTGAAAACAGGATTTGTTTTCACAAGGATTCTGTCTTTAAAAACATCATTGTACAAGGTGAAATAATAATCTAGATGAGCTATACTAGTGTAAAATCTATCAGTTAAGCTGATGCACCATGCAGGATAGCACTTTGCTGAGGCCCAACACTCTGGCAAGAGGAAGGAGAGCAAAAGAATAGAGTGAGTCAACATGTGCTTAGAATAGCAAGTTACTCCAAGAAGTTTCTTATGGTCAGTCTTGGTGACCTGTCTAACAGACTTGAGATCTTCTGTATTAAATTTTTAAGATAAATATCTAATTGGTGATTTTAGCAAGAATTATTGCATGTGCCCTGGTATAACTGTTCTAAAACTGTGTTTCTTTTCAAACATCAGGAAAAGTTGCTGCAGTTTCTAATATAACCCAAGGAAAGGAGCTAATCTTCAAGAGATTAATTGCTGATCTTTTGATGACATTTTGAAGTTGCATTTTGCTTATTATGCTGTCCTTTGGTTTCTGTTTAAATTGGACCTTGGTGGTTTTATTTGGCTAAAACATGAATAACTACCCCATTTTCAGACAAAGCCTGGTTCAGATGATATTTTGGATGAGTTGATCTTCAATTTCTAGACCACAGCCTTTCTTCTGGAGTACCAGTGATAGTCCCATCTTGACAGAGAAGAGCTAAGGCAGGTTTTCTTCTGGTTACCACTAGGATAAGACCTGTGGCCCCAAAAAGGAAGATGATGCTTCCATGTAGACTTCCTGCGTGTATTGTTTTAGTTAAGCTTTGTTATATTCTTTACCCAGAAAAGATGCAAACAAAAACTCAAAATGAACCTACACTGTTAATTTTTCATTTCTTCAGTCTCTTAATTTCTCTCTAGATTTCATAACATATCTTCCTATGAAGACTTCATTATCTAGATTAATATTTGGCAACAGGTTTACAGTTTTTGCTGCCTTTAGCTTGCTGGTCTTTCTGGTGGTTTTGTTGATGTTGTTTTGCTTTTTTCCTTTTTTGCATCCTTTTCCCCCCAAATGAAATCCCTGTCTTCAAACTCTTAATCCTAGAATAATGATTAAGTACGAGACAGTTAAGTAAATGGTTTCTTTTTCTTTGGTATGCCTAAAGCTTTGTTTTTCACCCAGCCAGTACTGAGTGTTTCTTTAATGAGGGCGGTGTCCGAGGTCCCTTGTGGCCGCAGCTGAGAATTGCTGTGCTAGTTGTGTTGCTCGTAGTTTTACAGATTTTTAAGTACATCCTAGGAGCCTTCTGCAATGTAGTTCTAGAGCTGATAATAATTCCATATTCTTTGATGGCATTTTCCATGGCTTCTATGCTAGTTGTTTTTTTGTTTTCTTTCTGCTGTAATTTTTAGAAGCCACAAGACTGAGCAGTCTGAGAGTCCTCTCTGTTCTGCTTGAGCTATACTGTACTTTGCCTTCTGAGTTCCTTCCCCTTTTTTTTAAATTTGTCCTCTCATTAAGAACCAGAGTTATCAATCAGGCATACATTACAGGAATATCTGTAGCTTTTAAAGTACCCTTTTTTTGTTACTTTTTCTTATCAATGTATTTGATTCTTCTGAGATATCTGTAATCAGTTCAAGCTACATGTAATCATGTTTGGGAGGAAAAACTAAGGGGTTTGAAATTTCTTTTTAATCTCCAATGTCTTCTGTTTGTCACTCCTAATCTTTGAGGTCATCTTTTCTCTTTATTGTGTGGTTGGTTGATTTGTTTTTAAATGTATTCCTGCTGCCATCAAATTTTACTGTGGCTTTCACTGCTCATCATAAATTCAGACTGCCCTTTCAGATTGGAGCTAAAGTGGTTGCATGCACCCTGGTTAACTTACATTTCAATTACTTCAGGAACACCCTCTTTGTCTAATCCCTATGCTTTCTGTAACTAAAATGACTATCTAAAATTGGTTTTGGCTTTTCAGTTGGACCTGGAGATGAATTGCCAAGCAACAGGCACTTAGTGTTGCCTTGATATTAAAGCTACATGTGACTTTAGGCTGCATGTTACAGTTGCCCTATATATTCCCATTTTTAAAATCCTGCTATTTTTTTTAATCTTCATGTAGTTTGGCACTGTTGGTGGTGCTTTTTTATCTATTTGTTTTTTGTCTTTGACAGTTCACTGATTTCTGTTCAGTTTTTAGTCTCTTCTTTATTCATGTAATCACTGAAGAGCTGTTTTTACTTCTGCCTGCCAGTATCAGTTTTATCCTTCCTTTCCCAACATTGTAGAAGTTTCCCAAGATATACTTCTATTATTTGTGGCTTTTAAAAGTCATTCTCAAATAAATGCTTGATGTGTTCTAAATTTCAATATGTAGGTGTTGTATCAATTATTACTTTGAAGGAGGATTTTTTACAACTGTGTTTGAAAATTGCTGGTCTAGAAACTAAGTGTCTTTAGATGAACAGGCTGGGTTCCAGAGGCAAGCAAACACAGAAGTCAGATCTTTCAGACTGACCTCTTCCAGCTGGAAGGATTGACTGTCTGGAGGTTACTTTTTAAATGGCTAAGTTGTAGCAGACTGCTTTGTGTGAGCCTTCTTTTCAGCAGAGATCGCTCTGCTCAGAAGTAGGTAAGTGGTCATCCAGTACTTACACATATCAGGTTGAATCTGTGGACTGGTGAACAGAGGGTTTGATAGAAGTAGATCAATAGTTCTTTCTTTACCAATTAAGTAATGATAAGGCATAGAATATCTCTGCTATTGAAAGTGGTTTTTGGGTTTTTTCCCCTATTCATTTTAATCTGATACCTATTCCTTTTTTTTGTTTTTAAATTTCTGTAACAGAAGTTGAATTTCTGAATTTTTGTTGAATTTTTTTTTGCACGTGCTAGTCACTATTCTAACAGGAAAATGCCAAGAAATCTTTGTACTTTATCTTTTGCAATGGGCAAAATACCCAAGAATAACTGCTGAAAAGAAAAGGTAGTGAAATAAGATTGTGTGCATGCAGGAGCACATAGAAGCTTTTAGTGCAATGACACTGAATGCCTGCTAGGAGGTTTATTTCAGTGGTATTCCTGGTCATGGTGGAGAGCTTGTGGGCTTTCTGTAACTCAGAACACTCTATGTGGGAGTGATGGGCAACCATGGGAGTAGTTGTACCATAAGTTACCGAGGGGTTGAAATTGAAATAGTCAAGGTCTTGCAGGCTGGCTCCATTCCGCTGTTACTTTGTTAGTTCTTTTTCCTATTTTTTTGATCTAGACAAACCCTCCCAGTTTTTTTTGGTGTGTTGTGTGCTTGTTTCCCAGCAGGTAACTTGGGATTGTAGAGCATTAAGGCTTCTCCTGACATAACAAATGTCCACAGTTGATTACAGCTGTGGTGCACAAAGAGACTGACATAGCTGCATACTTGCTGCATTAGACACTGCTGGAGAGATGAGCTGCTATTTCGCTCTTTCTTTTGAGATACTGCCAGCAGGCAGCACAAAGTCTGAGGAGATGTTTGTGCTGTTCCTTCTAGTTATGTTATAAAATTCTTCCTAGTTGCCAAATTAAATATTTTTAAAGTGTTAAGTGTTATGTATATTATTTATTTTAAGTAAACAAATTCTTTTATTGTAATGCCATTTTCTAAATTTAGTGTTGAGGAATATGGATGTAGATTTTTATTCTGTGCAATTTGAAGTAAAAATAAAGCTTACAAAAAGAGATTTGAAACCATTGTTGAATATATTGTGTGAGGCACTGTAGTGCTCTGGAGTAGATATACCAGAACTTCGATGTAAAGGATACATAAAGATTTTCAGTATTCAGTAATTATAGTTATCTCTCTACTATACTGATAATTTAATCTGATGATTGAGATTTTACATTTTTAAGTTCAGTTTGGGTTTCTTACCACTTGATGGCAGTGAAGGAGCTAGTGTTGCCGGGCAAAGGTTCAGGGCAAGAACCCATTATGAATAACAAAAGAGGAGGTACAAAGGAAGCCTCTGACATTTAATATTGTTCGCATTTCTAGGTGATATTACGTATACCACAAATGACAGTAGATGGAGAAAAGCCTCTAGATGGAGCTTCAGTACTTTCAATGGGGGAGAGATTTTTATACTCAAGTGGTTTCCTCCTATTTATAATAATTGTTTCTAACAACAACTTTCCCATGTAGACCTGGAATGATACCAGACATTATCAATAAGTAATGTCAGTGCTTCTCCTATTATATGCATACTATGTGAAGAACATGTAATTCTGGCATTTTTCTCACGCCTTCTGTTCAAATCCTACAATCTCTCAAGATTCTTAGGAATTCTCAAATATTGTTAGAATTGTGTGTTGTAGATTAAGGATCAACATAATTCTTCAAGGTTTTGTAAAAAAAAGATAGTTGGATTTCACTGGTGACCATAAAGAAACTTGAAAAATACCGTTCACTGGAAACTACCCTGCAATATTTGCTGTTGTGCGTGGTCTGGTCCCATTGAAGAAGTGTTTGTTGTAACATTAAATATTACAATGCACGGATGTGTGTTTGAGGTGCTTTATTAGTGAAGGTTCCTTTGCACTTCCTACACCCATGTACACCTCTTGCCAAGCTGGTATGGGGAAATGAACCATATAATGGCCCTGCTGTAGTAATTGGCTCCACATGGGTGGACTCTAGTGCACAGACAAAACCTTATTTGAAGTAATTGGTGCTTTGTGTAGGTACAAGGGTCTGTACATGCAGATTTATTTTGGATCTTGGGTCAAACCTTGGCATTAGTAAAGGTTTCAATTTCATGCAGTGTCTTTGACGTGTAAGTGATTTTGAATGAGTATCAGAAACATCCATGCAGATTAAATTTGATTGAACTTTTTTGTTAAAATACACATAGCTAATGTTTGGCAGTCATATTTTTGATTGGATGCTAAGTAAAGAACTTGGTTTGTTAAGTTTCCATGTGTGCAGCCTTTTATCAATTTAAGAGAACGTAAAAAAGCAAACTCTAAATTTGCATAATTATTGCAAATGTTTTAATCATTATCAGCATTATTCTAGTTCTATAATAGTACTATATAAACTCAAGTTGAAAATAACTTAAAATTTCCAGAGCTATCAGGTATTTATTTTGGTTTCAGATGCCATTCTTATTTTTAAAAAGCATTAAAGCACATTATTCTTCATAATTAGTATTATTCCTCATATTAGTGTTAGCAATTCAAATTGATGGATTGCTGTGCTGGTTTAATGTAATGGCAGCCAGTGCATACTTACTGGGAAAAATTCATCTTACCAAATAAGTACCAAATACAAATTCTGTCTAGTGGTAGAAAGAAAAGAAGATGGAGTCAAAGATAGTGCAGTATTTAGAATGATGGTTTTAGTCAGGGGAGACTCATTTGCTGGAAATGCCCTTGTGAGACCATAGCATTTCATCTATGGCAGTAGTTTGTTGTGTGGCATGAAACAGTATTGGAATGGGTTTCTTGTCAATGCTGTTTTCAGTAAGATTTGTTAGAAAACTATGTAATTTTACTTTGTTACATGGTATGGCTGCATTTATTTAATGTTGTTGGAAAATCTTAGCTACTGTGGGGCAATGCAATTTTATAAGGTGGTGCAAGCTTTTCTAGCTGCGACTGTTCAATTTAGGAGAATCTGAAATTTGAAAGATACAAGAAAATTATGGCAGCATTTGGAACATGAAATCTGTTTTAAGAAGTTAATGTTAGTCTTACTGTATTTTGCTTGCCAGGATGAACAATATAAATGCCAAAAATCATATATGAGAAGAATACAGGTATTTGTGCAAAATAAATTTTATTTTTCTAGGTGATTGTTAAGAATTTTAGCAAATGTAACTATAAAAAAATCTGGTTTGTTCTTTTGGGTTTTTTCCAACCTAGAGATAAACTTTATCTAGCTGATGGGCAACTTATTCAGGAGTGTATGTTACATGACTGCATGCAATTGTTAAATATTGTGTGGAAGAAATCACATTTTATAAAAGGGGAAAAAAGGCTGTGAGTATAATGCAACTCTCATGCTTCCTAGAGGGTAACTAGTTTGTGCTAAATAGTTTCTATATTAATCAGTGCAGTAGTAGCAATTCCCCAGAAGCAATGTGTTACTTTTATTTCTCCTTATCTGGTAAAGAGTTGCAGATAATAGTAAAGGTCTCAATTTCTAGGTTTTATCTCTGTGGAAGTCAGCAAATTCATATTGATCTTTTTAAAATCCTCTGGCCTTTTTCTTTTACTGTGCTAACACTTGGGATAATTTTTGCCCTGAAACTGTCTCTTCGTTATATCTTTATATTAACTTTATCATTAAAACTTTGCAGTTTGTTGATGGCATTTTTATTTATCCTTGACTGCTGAGCAAATCCCAAATGGTCACTTCCCATGTGGGCAGAAGGAACAAGTCAGTTCTTGGAAAAGGCATAAAATTGAACAAATTACCAACCAATATATAGAGTTAATATCCTTGAATATTCCTGTGTTTACTCTGATGTGTATTTTGAATAAAGATTAATTCCATTTATGTAGGCAATGCTTTACTTTGTAATTTATGAATAAAAATGCCTTACCAGAACTGAAGACTATTGTGGAGTTTGCTTTCACATTTACTTGCTTTTTAACAGTGATAGAGGAGATTCGCTATTCAAAGTCACTGAATTACTGAAAAGAATTAGAAGTTTCCCTTCAGTGAAGAGATCTTCTAAACAATTCTATTTTACTTTGTTATAGTTGTAGAATTATAGAAAAAAACCTGATGAAACTGATTATAGAAAACTGTAATGATAGCATTTCTTGCTGAAGTGATTAGTGAGAACAGATTAAATATGAAGAATTTAAAGTTGCTCATAGAATTAAGTCTTCATGTTTTGTTTTGTTTTGCCATAAGCGAGCCTTTCAGAATTTGAATTCTGTTGCAACTTATTTATGCAGTGAACAGCAACTTTTTTGTGAGCCCTTATTCAATACCCACTTATCAGACCCATCTGAAGATTTCTGTAGACTTATTTTGTAAAGAAAGCAAAATTTTTCAGTTTATAGATATGAGTCTGACTTAAGATCTGTAAATATTATATAATTAAAGTTTAGCATGCCTATCAGTTTGAGAGTATCATTCCATCCGTATTTAGCCAGCAGCCACATTTGACTCCCATGTAAGTACATGCATGAGTCCTAGGATTCCTGAAAACTTGTGTAGCTGGAATTTCAGTATTTAAAACAATGTTGATTACATTGCACGCAAATTTTGATTGCTCCATATGGGAATAGTATGGTTCTGTATTTTAAGTTATTCTTTTATATAGTGAAGGAAAACTGCATCAAATATAAAATACATGAAATATTGTTTCAAAAATATTACTACAATACTTAGAATCTTGGGGGTTTTTTAAGGAAAGGCTTGGATTAGTCATGTTTATTTACCTTAGTGGAATTTGTCTTCCAGGGTGTATAAAGCTTTTCAACTCTTAGTCAAATGTTTTACATTTAATGTGATAAATTGAGATAGAAGCAATATAAAGTATTGTGTGTCTTGTATTGATAAATACTAACAATGCCATTCACATAAGTAAAATGGTTTTGGATTATTTATAACTTCCCAAATGTGCCTTACAAATTATATTTCAGTAAGATTCCAAATAATTTGGTTAAAAAATTTTTGCAGTTATTTGTGATCTAAAGGTAGACATCTCCATTTGTTTTTCTGGAGCATCCTCTTGTGTAGGGAACTTCTGTTGAATTATTAAGGAAGAACTTTGTTGTACCATAAGAGAATTAGTAACTAAAACACTTTACCACTTTCTCATGTGGCTGCCATTATTTTTAGAATCTCATTACTTTCATTATACTTGAGAGATTTTTGCAAGGTGCTGGGTCTTGGGCTGCTTTGTCATAGATGATAAAAATACATAAGCCTTGCAGAAAGTGCTTGTTAAATACTTCAGGGTCTTTTGAGACAAAAAGTACATTTTCCTATAAGAGAATCATCATGCATGGACACTGCGTTTCAGACCTGTCTGTCTACACCCAGGCTAATCTGCTTCAAATGCAGTCTCCTTTCCTTTCCTAATTGATGCGCTTGCTTTACTGATTCTCCAAGCCCTCCTACAATGCTGTTCTGATTTTTAGTTCTATGCAGGCACCAGTACTACTGCACATCTCCCAGAAACGTTACACTTTTAAAGAAAAATCCATTTTATGTTGTATTTGTGTTAAGATCTGAAATTTGAAATAGACAAGTTGTTAACTAGCCAGATTGTTCTGCAATTTAGTGGAGACTGTTAGAATCAAAATGATGCTTCAGAGGGCTGAGGTTTATTTAAAGGGAGGGGGGAAAACACTGCTTGTGAGTTAGTATTATAAAGCAGGTCTGCATTGGTTATGCAAATTTTTTTTCCTTTCCAAATCTGCTTGTTTCTCTTTTTGTACAGAAGCTATGTACCTTAATATCACTTTTAAAAGATTAGTAACAAATTTCTGGGGCTGCATACTCTAAAATTAGGGAATGTCAGTTTTCAGAATGTCTCAAATCTTAATTTGGTTTCTTTGTGCTTGTTCATTGTGATGATTTTTAATTCACTACATTATATTCTACAGGGTCTTTACTTATTCAGGCTCAGGGAGAGATCTGGCCCCAGTGCAGCTTCAGGCTTATGTATTGAAAGAGACTGTTGTCTGTAAAAACTGTTTAACCTGTAGATGTTGAGGGTATGTAGAGAGTGGGGGAGAAGATTGTGAGGGGCGGGGGGAAATGGTTTCGTGGGTAAGCTAGTCAGACGAAAAGTGCCCTTGAGGATTGAATTCTGTTCCTCTCTCTGCCACAGAATTCCTATGTGATGCTCGGCAAGTCGTTTAAACGAAACTTTTCCCAAGTGGTGACTAATTGATTTGAGTGCTCTGCAATTCTGGTTGCATAATTTGAGGTACTAGGGCCTTATATGCAGAAATGCTGAGGGTTTGCAGCTGCAGCTGAAGTCGATTAAAGTCTGTGCCCTGAATGTATGAAATGTTGTTTGATACTGAGCACTTGGAAAAATCATATCTGAGATAAAATTAGCACCTGAGATTACTGAGGATTTTACCTTAATCTGTGCCTCATTTTATGATATATTAGAAAAGGCAAGTCTCTTGTCTCTTAAGATCCTACAATGGTGAATAATATTGATGAACTCTGATGCCATTGAGATGAGCTTCAAAACAAATAACCACAGCTTCCAAACGTGTTTGAACAGCATGCAGCTACGAGCAGATGAGGCCACACATGAATAAATGCGTGGAGAAAAATCCTGAATAGCTGCTTGCTGGGTAAGCAGTCATCTTCTGTGTGTCGCATAAAGACAGGGTGGCAGGAGTAACGACAACAGATTGGAGTTCCTTTTCAGAGAATCACTGAGTTCTTCCCAAATCCCCTTTACTTGTTTGGAATATTCATTATTGTTTGTAGCATGTATTATCTTTATCATATTGCTGTTACCTCCTCATTTGTAAACTAAGTTTACGTTTTAGATGGAATTAAAGTCAAATTAATCTCTCATCTTTAGTAATCTCATTATTTTTTAACCATCTCTTGTTACTTAAAAAGTTTCACCCTTTCTCTTGATTCAAAGAACAAAAATAGAACTTGACCAAATATTTTTATCCTTTAGGTCTGTTTGCTCTTTGTTGACATTGCCACAGGGTATTCAGCTTCCACTGCTGGCATCTGCTTAAAGTTGGCTCAGGGTTTGTGTGGTACTAATTGGAAGAGGGGAGCTAGATGAGGAAACAGATTAATTTTAGTCCTTTCTTCCTGCTTCCTGGTTTCTTCACTTTGAAGTAGATATTTCTCTTATGTTGTCCAGTGGTACTTACTGGGACAGATTTTTTCAGAATTAGTTTTGCAGTATTTCTACCACACTATTTTGTGTTTGGGTTTTCTTCCTTCTGAGAAAGACAAGTTATGAGAAAGAAGAAACTACATCTGATGGGAAAAAGCTCTCCATGGATTAGATTCCATGGCTGGGATTATGACACAGAGGTGAATGCACTTTTGGTGTATTATTATTACTTGCAGGATTGTCAGTAACGAAATGTTCATTTGCATGCAGTAGCTGTGTACTTGCAGTCCTTTCCTCTCCCTAATTATATTTTTGCTTGTATGTTGATTTTTCTTTTTGTCTTGACTTCATAACTTGAAAACTTGGATGAGAACCTGCACTAGGATTTATCCTTGTTTCATTTAAGTCTTACCTCATGCATTTGAAATATTCTACATTTGCCAGTGTTTCTACTTTAGGCAACAGGACCACAGTTTTATCTCCCAACTTTCACTGTTATCTTTGATGCTGATAATCCTGTAATCCCATGTTGAGAGGCAAGTAATGAATTGGTAGTAGCCACTATCTTCTGCAGTCAGTTGGCTGAAACAGATTTCTGCTAGCACAGTTAATGGGATGTAACCTGTGCCAAGTTTTTATTGCTGCTCACTCAACTGCTGATTCTTCTTTTCCACAGGCATAAAAAAAGGCATACTTTTTCCTATTTATTTTGGGTTTTTTGCTTTTTACAGTGTTTGTCTTGCTACCAGCTCCACTCACCCAACTTTATAGGTCCTGCAGTTGGCTATTGCTCTCTTTTCTGCTCTGTCTGTAATCCTTCCAGACTGAGGAAGTATCCTTGAAATACAGGTGCCAGATGAAAATGCCTCTTATCTGTTGCTTCTGCTTATTATGGTAGGGAAATGAAAATGGAAATGGAGGAAACTAGAGGTTTCTTTAGTAGTTCAGTTTCAACTCTGCTTTTATGACTTGAGGACAGGTCTCTATGGGTGGACAACACGTGATGGGAGGCAAATACAATCTATGCAACTGCTACCTGTGAATATCAGTGGCTGAAAAACTGACCTTACATTAGCTCCTTTACTTATTTTTCTCTCAGGAGCAGAGTGCATTTCAGTCATGACTTCAGGGTGAGTATTGAGTAAAGGCTGTTACTGTGCCTTTCTCAGTGCTCTGAGGGTGGTGGTGAGCTATCTATCTTACCAGCACAAAAGGTTTGTTTTTGCTGAATTATTTTTATGTAGAAGGGGAGAAGCAGGCACATACATGTGGTTGATACCCACTGTCTTTTGTAGTGGTGAGGCTGTTGGGTCTTGCACTCAGCTGACTGAAGAATGCTTGAAGTAGATCAGAAGTGTTTCCTACATGCTCATCTTCTCTGCTTCTGTTCCTTGTGCAGACCTGTGCTCTGTCTCTTGTCTTGTCTGTGTTTCAGGGTCTGGTTCAGCTCTTACTGGCCAAGAGAGGAGGCAGTTTATGGATCAGCATGAATTACCCCTCCCTCCTTCCCTGATGCAAAAGATGCCTCCAAAGTATGGGAAGAGAAGAGTAATAACAGCTTGCAGGGAGTGGCTTTATGAAAAGCAGGGAAGGGATCTTTCTACCCCTTGCTTGGACCTGTGTGGTTCAGTTAAAACATTTTGATTTGAAAAACACAGAGGGCAATTCAGGGAGCAGCGTGCCACTGTGTGTAACAGTATCTGCCCACAGCTGCCATAAATCTTGAGAGGTAATTATCTTTCTTAAGGATTATGTGGCTCATTCACGCTAGAAATAATGTCAGAAAAGCATTTTTAGAGACCATAATACCAGTTTTCCATACAAAATTGCTACTGAATGGAAAAGGCTGTCTTCAAGTCAGTCCCATTGTAAGTCATTGCATATATGTGGCTTTTAAAATATGTCTGCAATTTTAAAATTTTAGCATTATTTAGACTTCAGTTGCTTATAAATTAATTTTCTGTGTGAATTTTAATTGATGGTTTCTAATGCTAAACTGGATTTCTTTATCCATGTACCTTTGGACATCAGCTGCCTAATTTATGACTCATAGAGATTCTGGCAGATTTTGCCAATAGCATTTTGTGATTATAGTGTCCCTGGCCTCCTACCCTGTCCCTTGATCAGATTTGCAATATTTTATGCCATCAAACTGCAAGCTGAAGTGATCAGACAGTGCTCATGATTTCAGCTCATTTTGTTAGGAGTGTGCAAACATTTAGCAATGTGGTGGGCTATAGTTATAGTAATCTGTTAAGCTTATTGGAGTTTAACTAAGATGCTTTTTAAGTTTTAGGCTGGGGTGTGTCTTACATGCAGATTTTGCTGATGCTGGCATCTGAACTAAAGAGAGCGATGGAGGGCATTCCTATATTCTTTCAAGGAGGCTATGTACTAACTCAGCAGTGAATTACTATATAGGTAGTGGCATGTTACAACCTCCCTGAGGTCCTCTGAGTCCCGAGGTAGTAATAGCTCATTAAAATGGTAGTTAATGAGTATAAAGGGATCATTATACGACTCTCCTACATGACGGGTAGGGCTAAATCCTAACTAGTTCAGTAGAAAGTATTCTGAATAAAGAAGGAAAGAATTTGACAAATGCTGCTGGTGGTTCTTTATAAACCTGGCTATTTAAAGCAATGTTTTTGAGAAAAATATTCATAGAAATACATTTTGAATAAATCAATACTGTTTTAAAAACATATTTTAGGGCTTTCAGAAGTATTAGTATCCTGTATAATTTCTAAGTTACCTTAACATAGTGTAATGAATCATCTTTGATTAAAAATATGCAGTGTTTTGCCACTTCTGATCAGTTGGGTTTGAAGTTAAAAAAAAAAGAGAAAAATTATTTTGCCTCGTGAATGCTTACGTTTGATGGTTTTTAAGATCACAGAATATTCTGAGTTGGAAGGTAACCTCAAGTGTCAAGTCCAACTCTTAAATGAATGGCCCATAGCTCAGGATTTGTAGACATTTTCTGTCTTATATACCAAAAATAAATAGTGGAACAATTTTGCCTTGTGATAGGAGAGTGGCATTCCCCTAATATGGTTTTGTTCATGGAAAATATAACCACCTCACACATGAGGCAGTATTTTCTATTTTTTTCATTTAACTATGGTTATTTTCTGGAAAAAAGGTGCTAAGAATTTATCCAAACTGAACAATTTGTATTTTGTAGCAGCGAAATAAAAAACTTCTTGGTCTCAGTAAATGTTTCATGTCTTCTTTCAGGCTCTAGGAGGATAAACAAACAGATGAAAGACTCTGGACCCAGGTACACCTGGATCTCACAGCTCAAGTTCAGTGGATAGAGCTATTTCTAAGTGTCTTTAACCTAAGAAAAATAACGTTGCTTCTACAAAATGAGCCATTCAGTGATATTATAGGAAAAAGAGGGTGGAAGCAAATATGAAAGACACTAAATGAAAAATATATATTGTAAACATGTATAATATGTATAAGATTTGGAGAGAGGTGCTCCTGCTTTCTGTCTTAAATGAAGAAATTATACCTACTGTGCATGGATGTGGTTTACTACAGCAGCTCTACCTTATCCTAATTTATGTGGTTTTTGTTGTAACCTTTAAGGATGTAATTATGATAAACCAAATACAGGTCTTTTTAAAGGAGTAGATTAATTTTTTTAAAAAACGTTTTCCTTCTAGAAATTTTTCTTGTTTTTCTTGTTCAGCTTAATCCTTATTTTCATCTGACATTGTCAAGATGAAAATGCAGAACAGATATGTTCTGTATTGCCAACTTTCAAGGTTAAAGCTGGTAATGGATGGAAAAGTATTCTAAACTCAAATTATATGGATGCCTTACTCGTGAGCATCTGCTACAGGATGACTTTCTTAGTTTGGAGCAGCTGTGGTGTAGCAGGAAAAATAAGCCTAATGCCTAGTGGTGCAAGTCATGGAGTGGGATCCCATGGGTTTTCACAGCAAAGAAGTGTTTCCTGCTACCCCTTTTTATTTGCCTTTCCTTTCGAGGCCCTTTTAGGTTTTGTGAAAATCTCATGGACTCTTCCGGCACAAACATCTGTCATCTTCAGTGTGACAAGAATACTGTCTTTCAGCTAGGACCTTTTAAACTACATAAACAGATGCAGTAAATCCAGTTAGAATATTTTCAGAGTAATTATAAAATTGATCATCAAAAGAGTATTTGAATTCTAAAATATGACTGATAGTGACCTACTATACCCTGCTGTGAGTGAGCTGGTTAAATCTAAGTCCTGCCTGATAAATGTATGCAAGACTTGCTTGTAAAGGAGACTTCAGCAGTCTGTTCCAGTGATATGCTAGTGTTGCTTATGGGATGTTTTCCTGGTACCTAGCTTGAATCTTCCTGTACTGCCAGCTGACTGATAGTTCTTAGCCCTGGGTAGATCAGACAAAACAATAATTAAAGTTTTTCTTTAGAGCTAACTTCTGCATATTTAAAGATGTTATTTCCTTGTGTCAGCTGCCTTGTCTGTAAGCTTAAGTCATCCTAGTTCTTTTGGTTCCTCTGAACAAGTCACTATTCTTCTAGACCTCTTATTAGGAAGATTTTTTTTTGTTTGTTTATCATCTGAACATGTTCCTGGTTGTCTTTAATTGTATTGTTTGAGCTGGATACAGCAATCTGCTGAGGTCTTACAACTGCTGTGTGACATGGCACGGCTGCTTGTTGCCATACTGCTCGTGTCACAGTGCTGTGCGGCACAGAAAGGCAGCATCATGCCTCTGACTCACGCTCAGCTTGTGATTTACTGATCATTTCTGCCTAACTGCTTTCTTCTATGCCATGTTTTTGTAGTTGATGAATTCTGTCCAGATGTAGACCATTAGTCTTTCACTTAGGAAATAACGTTATATTTTTTACAGCAATTCTCAATTTTGTCCAGATATTTTAAAATTCTAGTTCTCTTTGACTGCATCATGTAGGTTTTTCAGGTTGGTGTTAACTACCCTATTAATCTTGATTCTGTAATTCACCTGTCAGTTAAGATACTGAGTGTGGACTTGGAACAGGCTTCATAAAATCCTATTTGATACACCTTTTCCTTTTTGACTGTTAGAGTCTTTTAACTATTCAAGGTATGATTTATTTTCTTTCCATTTTGTTTTGCACTTGCAGGAGAAACTTTGATATTCATGCTTTTATAATTTCTTTAAAAAAGGTTGTACATTAAAAGCATTAATAAAGTCAGTGCACAAAAATGGTCACACTACTCTTTCCAAGCTTATTTAATTGTGTTCTTAAAATGTTTCATTAAGTTGAACAACAATTGCAAGTATAAATTAGAGCATTGTATAAACATTGACTGCTGGGGACATAAGGTTGTTTACACCTGTTTTTAAACTAGTGCGTGTGTGTATATGTGAAAATATATATGATAAATGTGTCTGGGTGTATGAGCATATAAATTGGTGTCCTTCACTGCTGATAGGCTGAAGAAGTTGCTAATAAATAGTTAATGTTTGTTCTAGAAATTAATGCCTGTGGGGATTACTCACCTTGTAAATGTTTGTTGATGCATAAGATAATGGGTAGGTTTTTGAAAACTTGTGTTGAAGGTAATTGTGCTCTGTTCACTTCTTGTGACACTTCTTTATAATGTTTTCAGTCATACCTCCTATATCCTGTCCCTCAAATGCTATTTCTTCATTTTTTGGCCATCAAAAGGAGGGTAATAAGCACCTTACAAAAATATGAAAAGTTTTAGCAATTGAAGTTGTAGTCACAGAACTGACAGTAACTGTTTAGGTGACGCAGGAATTCAGAATTCAGTAATTAGAAGCTTAAACAATTTTAGGAGGGTTATTAATTTATTATTTATTTTTTAATAGGTATTTAGTTTTTGTTAAGACCTAAGTCTGTAGTTGTTAGAAATCTCCCTCCAAAAATTACCCTTGAACTGAAATCAGGGAAGTGTTTTTTGAGAAAATGTCTAGGTGTGTTGGAGTGCATGATTCAGTTCTGGTGGAAAGGTGTAATGAGAACAGGAATAGCAAAAGGAGGAAGAGGTAAAGGTGTGGTATGGATATATTTTTCTTTAATTCCCTACCCTAAGAAAAGAAGTTGGAAACATTGTGAAGCAGAAATGTGGCAAGAAAACTATATAAACAGTCAAATAGCAGCATATTTTTGGCATTACATCACGGGAAGGGTTGGAACTTGTCGGTGCAGCACCCCAAAATCTTTGCTCATGCTCCACAGTGGTGAATGTGGACTGCATGCAGCTGTCCTTGGGTATAGTGTCACCTCTTGTCAATCAAGGGGCTCTGCTATCTGAGAGCAGAGGCATTAAGCATGAAATGCACTGCAGGAGACACCACATTTTGCTTTCCCTGGCAACCTGGGCTGCAAAAGCAGTAGTCTTTCTTTGTAGCAACTTAGTTCCTCTGAAAATGTTGCAGGATCAGGAATTTTGTATGTAATGTTTTTATGTGAGAGCTGTAGGCTGGAAATCTTAAATGTAATGAGCAGATTTTTAAGAGAACTCACTAGAAACAACCTTCTTTAGACTGTAAGGTGTATACACACATGTATATATAAATAGATACAACTATCTATATTATAAAAGTATGTAACATATGTAACTATGTGAACAATAAATTTAATATATCAAATAATATTGTTTGTGGAAAAGCGTGTGAAATAAGTAAAGAGTATCTACTAATTCCTTCTTTTTGAACTATCAGAATAAAAAACTAACTGGAAATAAAATATAACAGTGGGAAGAATTTTTAATAAGTCAATATTGGCTTGAATTGTCCTAGATGTTGTTTGGTAGCCTCTATCCATTGAGAATTTGAAAAGTAATTTTAAAACTGTTGAGAGTTGATGAGTCTTCTCTGCATCTCAGAGACAAAGTTTATGTTAAAGTATAAACTTACAGTTGAACATGATCCTGTTCTCTTGGACAATCTAATTTTTCCCTAAGTAATCAGTTTCTGAAAAAATACAGAAGGTAAAATAGTTGAAAGGAAGAAAAAAAAATAAACATAAATACTGTTGTTCAGGTTGGTCAAGAAAACCTAAGTCCATGTAATTGTGCACATATGCTGAAGAGAACACTTTTTTTGGTTCTCAAGCATGAGACAGCAGAATTTCCATTCATTTGGCATGCTAGGCTGAAAACAGAGTCTTCTTTCATTTGACACACTCCCCTGGAAACAAACATGCCGGTGAAGGGATTGTGCTAGTTATCAGAAGCTTACAGGAATACATTGTGCTGGTTTGTATTCATTTTCATTTCATGGATTGCTTTAAAACTTAGCAGCATAAAAAAGCATTAAAACACCTTTTTAGCTTTATTTTTACTTCCTATGTATTTCCCTGCTGTGCTGTCATTCAGTTTAAATCAATGGAATGTTGTCATTTGGGTTTGCAGCAGAGCAGATCTCTCCTCCTGCCTGCATATGCTCTGAGTATTCATCTGTAGATAAGCAGCAAATTTGAGTTCAACTCATTTTACGTCCTTGGAAAAGATGACTGTCTTAGAAAAAAATTCAGTAAAAATAAAGGGTAATTGAACAGAGGTTATGCAGTGAGAAATTTAAGCCAAAACTCATGTGGTATCTATTAACTATGAAAGTTCACAGATAATGCTTGGTCTTCTGGGAGACACTTCTTTTTCTTTCCTGGACTTATATTCTTCAGGATTGCCAGCAGGTCCTTCCCACCTCTGGAGTTTTCTACAAGATTCTATTTCCCTCATAAATGTTTTTCCACATGCAAAGTTGGCAAATTCAGGTGTACTTCTTGGATCTAATCTGGTCATGGGAGCTTAAACTAGGACCAGGTTGCAGTGAGTATGTATCAAGTGGTATTGAGGGTCTGTGTCAGCCTGGGCTAAACCAAAAAGGGGGTAAAGAATAAGGAAGGGTCACAGCTATATGGTTTCCATCCTAAGAGTTACCTAGAGAGGGGTTGTGGAGTCACAGACATCACTGTTCTGTCCCCGTATGATAAGGAGACACTAAGGAGGCGATCACCTGGAGTTCCTTAATGCTGCTTAAGGAATGAGGACAGTGGATATTTAATCGTTGACCTATTGTTGAGTTTGTTCTCTGACACTTCAGAATATTAGTGTTCTGTGCACTTCACATGAAGACAAACAAATAGTATCAGTGTTGACACGGCATCTAATAGACGGTGGTAGCTTCTGTCCAGTTATCTGCACCTGCTTGTTTGTGAGTTTGGTGGGACAGGCTGTACATCCTGCAGTTTGGAATCACAGTAGAAAACTGGGTGATTGTGAATTTACAAAGTTTACTTTGTTTCTTTTTCTGTACCATTCTGCTTCAGCTTGTACAGGTGATGCTCGCCAGAAAGTAGTGACTTATACCCTCTCTTCTGCACAGAAGTACCGAACGAAATATTTTATTGAAGGAACCCAATACATTTGAATTGCTCTAGAATTTAAAAAAAGAAAAATTAGAAAATGTAAGCACAAAAGTTTCATAGGTCTGATTTATAGTTTGGGAAGGCTAAAAAAGGCCTTATGAAAGCTTGCCTGCACTGATGTTACTTACAAGTTCAGACTTGAAATACAGTCAGCTGGTGCTCTATACAATTGTCACTTTTTTCCATATAGCTTCAGTAACATGGCTGTGGAAAATTCTGCAGTCATTCAGCAGCACTGCAATGAATAGATATACTGATGTAATTTTCCTTTCACCCATTAACAAGTGAGTGGACAAACTGCAGGTGAATACAAACGTGATTTCTATCTGCATAGTTGGTTCCTGGACCATGTACCTTCCCATTGCTAATAAAGATACTGCCACCTATTTGAAGACATTGGCAGGCATATTTAAAACCCAAGATGAATTGAGCACATTTACTGCCTTAGAAGCAGTTGCTAAATTGTGAGTAACTAAGTCTTGTTGTATAACTGCATTGCACTCAGGGGAACAATTTAGGTTTTGAATTGTGTATGTTGGTAAGTGAAAACTATGTAGACATTGATTATTTTTTCCCCTTGACCTAATCACTGTTTGCCTATGGCAATATCTGATATGTTATGTGTTCACCAAGAATTGTCTTGGGAACACAATGAGGCTTTTTTTTTTAGCTTCATTAGTAATCATAGTTACATTAGGAATAGAAGGCAATGGAGTAATATGCTTGTACTGTGTACTACACCAGTTGTTTGATTTATTGTAAAGGTGGACTCTGTGTGACTCTGTGTAGGCAGAGGAGGAGACCAGATTTAGAACTTTGTACATCTTGAACGGGAATTTAATTTTTAAAAAATGGAAGGCAAATGTGCATTTGTATATTTTATTTCTTTTTTGTTGTGAAAAATTCCTTTCTGTATTTCTACTTATGTATTTGTAGTATAAGAAAACTTTCCTTGGTAATACTAAAGAATATGAAAATGGTGCTGAGTAAAATAAAATTTAATAATGTGTTTTTCATTGTTAGAATTCAACAAGCTGCCAAAAGTACATTATAAATAGGGAGAAGAATGTTTCTGCTTCTATCCCACTATTTGAATCTGACATGTATTGTGCTTTAGACAAAAATGTGAAAGTCCAACAGAGAACCTTAAGAAATGTGTTTAACTTTTGACATTCTGTTGATTCCTTCAAATGTTAATTTTGTTTCTCTGCTAAAATACTTGCTGGAAATATAAGGGATTATTTAGAAAAAAAAAAGCACAAGATTGAACTTCTGACTTCTGCCTACAGGTCATGTAACTAGATACATGGACGCTCTGACGGTGTGTTGGGCATTAAAAAATGAATACTTGCATTATTTCCATGCATAAGAAGCCAGACTGTGGCCTACCTAAGTGTATACTTTTAGTTTTGTATTTCTGAGAACTAATTCTAGCACAAAACAAAGATGTTCAACCTTGGAAGTATGATGGGACAACATTGCTTTGGAAGGATAGTTACCATGAAGAAGGTGATTCTCGTGATGTTTGTATCCACGAGGGTGACAATGTGCCAGGCTTATTTGCCATAATTGGTAGCACAACCTGCCAACCTGAAACAGTGTTGGAGAAATCAGTGAATGCACTTGCTGGCTAACAACACCAGCTCCTTCTGCTATTAACTGAGATGCCTCTACAGATTTTACTTTTCCCTCCTTAGATGCAATTGAGATTTCACTTGTAAACAAAGCAATCTAACATGTTTCTTTAAAATAAGCAAAGCCTTAGTGTGGTCATGGCTTTCTCTAGTCTCCAAACTTCTGCTGTAATATGTAAAGTAACGTCTTATTCTGTAGAAAACACTGACTCCTAACTGTGTGTATGAAAGCCTTAGCTTTTATAGAAATCTTACTGAAGGTGGCCAGCAGAGTCAGGTCTCTTAGAACAGCTGACATCAGTGTGTGAGGTATTTCTTTATTGGTTGGAAAATAATCATTCTTGATAGCTTATTTTGAGTCATACGGTGGTAGGAAGCTCTGTAGAGATTAGACTCTTTTCTCAAAAACCAACAACTTTTGTTCAGAGCAGATCCTAGAGGATCTGGAACACTGCCTGAAGATGCCTAACATTACCCATAAGTAGCATTAATTGGCAAAATGTTTGGAATATACAACGGTCCCATATTGTGTTTGGGGGTATTGTGGAGAATGGGTTAGCTTAGCAGGCAGACTTACTGCTTTAGAAATTAATATATGCTAGTTGTAATGAAATAATTGACAGTAATATTCCATTATTTAATTATTTGCTGATATTATAATATGCTCTTCAACTTTTTAGTCGTTTAATTACAATAAGCTGATACGTTGATGAAGATCACTTTCATGGCTTAGATAAAACCACGGCCTGTAAACTATTTCCTGTTTTTTATTTGTGGTAGTAGTGTTTAAATAATTATGTTTTGTTTTTTATGAAGTGGCTGCCTGGGTTGGTAGAGGAGGGGAAACAAAGCAATCTCTACATTATTTCTGGTAACTAAGATGAACAATCTGGTTTTGTAAATTTATGCATTTTTATTTCAACTTCTCAAGGTGAAACAACATAAATATTTAAGCGACTTTATTATTTCAGAGTTGTCTTGGGATCTTTTGCTTTGCTTAAACATTGAAAAGAAAAACTATCTTTTGTCTTGATCTCTTACACAAATAATCCTGCTGCTCCCAAATAAAACTAAAGTTTCAATACTTCAGATAAAACTGAAAACACTTTCTTCTTTTTTGCTCGTTTGTTGTTTGAAGTAATTGGAAGAATATTGCAGAACAGCTTTTAATATGCTTTTATCAGGTTTTTAATTGTTAATCATGAGTGCTGCAAAAATAATACCCAGCACATCTAAATGTGTGGTAGAGAAGGAATAAGCTGTAGTTTATCCAAAATGCAAATCTAGAGGTATTTATTTGTCAAGATTATCATGGTCTCAATCCCTGATTTTTAAAAGATGCTTTTGCATCTCATTTTTGCATGTATTTCATAAAATTCTCTTAAGTCTACATCTCAAGGATTTAATGTTCTTTGAGCTTAGAATAGATATTTAGTCACTGTCTCTTCCTTCCCTTTAGCTGAGAGTTAAAAATAAACCTATAAAACAATGGCAATATGAAACAACTCATTGGCAGTAATCAAACTGGAAGCAAGCTGCTATTTGAGCAGAAGAATTCTGCTTTGGTGTGCACATGCCTTAGAAGTAGCTATTGGAAATGGAAAAATTTAAAAATTATATGTGATCTTTTCGGGAGAAATCTTCTTTCAGTATTAGAAACATTTTCCTTTGACAGACAAGAGACTACGGAAACTTCAGCCTTTTATTAGGGGAAAATGCAAACTTCCTTAAAATATAGTTTCCGTGCTGAGTTTCCACAAATTCTGCATTTCCCCCCACTTTTCTCCTTCCCCTCATTCAGTCTTTTTCTGTTTATTCACTCTGGGCCCAAACTTGTACACAGGATTTAAATAGCCTTATGTTATAAAACCGAAAATTTTAAAATTAAAGTAATGATCTGTAATAAAAAGCCTGCAGACTAATTACAGTATTGCATTAATTATTATCTTATTTCACTCTGTTCCACAGCTATTTCAGGTCTGTGTTTTCAATCCCTGTTTACACTGTAATTTTGAGAGAGAGAATATATTTAGGAACAATATATCTAAAATCAAGAAATAAAAATTTTCAGATAAGCAGTTGATTTCTAAAGTGTTACCTTGGACATGTTAGCAGTAAAATTCAAGTAGTTCTGTTTAAGCGTTATGCTTTGTATATCTTCTGGTGAGGATAACACCTATATGACCTAGAATACAACTCTTGATATCTTCATTTCTGGATATCTCTACAGTATGTACTAAATCAGAGACATTAATTCAAAAATCTGCATTTTTGCAGCTCATATAGTATATAATTTTGTGTTTTGAGTTTCATTTTTCTCCCAAAATGTGTGCAATTTTTATAATGGTTAAGGTAAAGATTGATGTCAGTGCTACAGTATAGCTCCAAGACTGCAATTTGAAGCTACTTTAGAAAAATACAATTCTTTAGACATGGTGAAGCTGAAGTTGAATGGAAGTCCTATTAGGAGTGAATTGCATGTAAATATTAATAAGGGAAGAGTTCCTAGCAAGTCCTGAGTTTGGGAAATTGAGCATGATAATTTGCTGAAATTATGTCTGTCTTGAAGATATGCAGATGCCATAATTTTCAGTTTTCAGTTGAACTTTTAAATGGTGTAGAAGGTGCCCAGGCTAGATTTTAAGCAAGAAAGTGTTTGGAAGTATTGGCAAATGTCGTTGTAATGGGTGTATGGTAATGAAAGGAGTTAAGATGAAAGATGAATTGGGCTGAATGGCTGTTAAATCATTTAGACTGGACTCGTTGCAGGTTTGGTTGTTAGATGTCTCAAATTACATTGCCTTAGTTCCTACACTTGGTTGGCTGTCTTCAGATCCTCAAAAAGTTCAGGGAATTGATTTTTCACAATTTGCTTTGTTTTCCTTTTTTTCAGGATGCTTCATCTGCAGACATTCGGAAAGCATATCGAAAGCTTTCTCTAATTTTACATCCAGACAAGAATAAAGATGAAAATGCAGAAATACAGTTTAGGCAAGTAAGTGTGATGTGTGGCAATAAAACTTACAGGGGGAAAAAAGGATTTTTTATGTTGATGTTGTTTTAGTGAGAACAGTGGTACACCTTTGAAATTAGTATGTTAAACATTGAATTACGTTTTTGCTGATGTAGCTAGACTAAAATCAAGTAACTTTTTTGAAATTAACTTGTTCAATAATGTGTATTTCATATTTAACTGTATATTAAAAATAATTTGAACGTAATACTTATACTCTTAGGAGGAAAATATGTTTTGCACTTCCAAAAGCAGTGGGGAAAATTTCTGATCAGTTCTCAACACAAGTCTAGATAGGCATAATTTAATGAAAATAATTCATTTTAGTTATTTTTAAATATTTATAGAGTGAAATAACATGACTATAATTAGCTCTACCACTAAAAATGTACCTTGGACTAAATTCAGCTTACTTAATTTTTGTAAGATCTTCAGGATGAAACAAGGGATACCTACCTGAGACAAGACTCAGTTTGACAGATGTAAGGACAGGAAGAAAGTCTTGTATAAGAGTTGCTTGTTTGTGTCTGATGACACCTTTTATATTAATATATTACTGTTTCTTTTGCACACTGGGTTTGCTATTTAGTGGTGTAGGGAAAAATGACAACTAGCAAAGGTTATTTGTTGGTAAATGTAAATATGATACTGCTGTTCAAATTTTATAAATTCAATCAGAAAGTAAAATCTTTCTGTGTTTTCTTTTTTGGTGTTTTGTTTGTTTTAGTTAGTGGCCATCTATGAGGTTTTAAAGGATGAAGAAAGGAGGCAGAGGTGAGTTAAATTGCACAGGTTTTTAAGTAAAGCATTCATACTAGTGCTGTGTTCAAGCCCTATTTGACTTAGTTTTAACACTTCAGATTATTTTTTTTTTGCATAATTTAAGTTAGTAAATTCTATGTAATTGTTTAATTAAAGATTGTATGTGGCTTAAAGGGCAAAGTGGTATTTTTGCATGACTTTTTTCTCCTTTAAAACTAGTGCTTGAAAGACATTTGAAAGCTAGCTGTTATTTCAAGCAATTTTAAAAAATACTTAACAACTATATCAGCTTTTTTACTCAGTTGTCAATTTGAAAAAACTGATTAAAAAATATTGGTCACATAGTCAAATGCTAGTCATACCTCCTTGTATCAGCAAAAGGTTTGTTGCATGATATTTAGGGATTACTTCTGTTGTATGTTGTCTTCAGCATTGTTTCTGTTCCTTAGTTCATAGTTTTGTTTTTTTTTTTCTTTTAGATGTATTATCTCTCATAGTGTAAAATTTAAATATTTTTAAAATTAAAGCTAGTTGTTCTTTCTGCTTCAAGAACAGTTCCAGCAGTACCTGAAGGGGTAGGTTAAAGAACTGGAAACCTGGGGCTAATTTGCTTTCTGGAAGATTATTCTGAACTTTTTTTCTGTTTTTAAACAAATAGGAATTTCAGCCAATGATTATCTGAAAAACTGAGACACTGAAAGACTTTTGCTTTTGGGTTGGTATTTTAGTAGATCATCTTTCAGCTTACAAGTCTTTAAACGGGGTTTTATGAGACATTTCTTGAAGGGATTTTGGCTTTGTAGATGTCTTGGCAGGAGTCCAGGGTTTATAGAACAGATTATCTACTTTTTTGATAATCCCCTTTTCAAGTGTCATGAAAATGTACTTCATAGAAGCACTTTTGGAAATTTGTAGAGTTTTTTATTTCATCCGTCTAAGGAGAATTTAATTGTGAAGTTATACTTAACAGAAGTTTAAAAAAATGTTAGCTAAATTATTTCAGGCCACTTACAGTGAGTTATCCTCCAGATCTTCTCAATTTTTTGTTTATAGTATTGTTTGCATACACTTCAGTGTTGCTTCTCTGGAACTTAGTTCCATCATGGAACTTGTAGGAATCTCTTTGCAGCAGTAATAGAAGCTTTTTGCACTAAACTGTGATGCAGTGGCATGCAAAAATTATGGTTTAAGCCTTGCATACATTACAAATTTGACTAGCTTACTCAAATAGTGTAAATTAGTGCATCAGTGATTACAAATGAGAAGTTAAAGCAGTAGTAGATTGTTCTATCTTAGATTGATTTGTCACTAACTTATTTTGTACATATTTTTCTTGCACAATGTGGATGTATGGCTGATACTGATAATTATAGTTGAATAAATAGAAATGTGGTAGATTAAACAGTGTTTACTTTCAGAGAATTTTCTGGAAATAATATGCAGAGTTTAGAAATAACCTGTAGAGCAGAGCTATATGGTCTCACTGCTTTGAGAAGCCCTGTATTGATCAGGTTTATTGCACAGTGTAATGATAATGTCTCGGCTGAGCTGGAAAACGGAGGGTGGCCTGTAAGGTGCTGTTGTAGCACGTCTCTAATACAAGCCTTCAGTGAGTGTGATAGGAGCTGCTCTCATTGTTACATTGGTTCTGTTGTAAGGTAACTAGAAGCTTACTTGCAGCTGTACAGCAAAGGGAAGGGTGGGAGTTAGTACTTTTTGGAATCTTTCTACTTTAAATGTTGATATTTGGCTTTGAATTGTGTGAGGTGATGGACATAGTGGAACAGGCTCAAAGCTTACTCAGTGCCCCTGCACTGGGCAGAAACTGCATGCAGCCTTACACTGGCAGCTGAGCTGGGAATCCCTTCACAACTGGACACCTGGATGGAGCAGGGCTTTATACTACAAGAGAAGAGTGAGCTGCAGGCTTCTACTCCATGCAGTGAAGTCAGCTGTACCTGGCTCTTGCTGTTCCTCTCAAAAGTGATGTAATCATTCCTGGTGTGTGTACAAAGAGTGGAGCCAGCAAAGGCAGGAATAAGGTCCTGCACTGTACGAGGGAGTGATGAACTCATGTTGAAACAATAAAACCCCTTCTCTGTGATTGTCATTCTTGGTGAATGTCGGTGGTGTTGTTCATTTGTGTGAGTATGGAAACAGTGCTTTGAAAAGGCAGATCTGTTGGCCAGCTATATGCAATTATTTTTCTAAAACCTCTTCATTTTCTTATTTATCAGTGAATCTTTACTTTATCTGATGGCATGAAGTATACCAGTATCATTAGTAGTACTATGTAATATAGTAATATGACCATGTTAATACTTCTCTCCTTCACACTTTTGAGTGAAACATGATCAAAATATTCGAATATTCTGACAATAAACATACATGCAGCATCATTTAATGTAGCACTGTTTAACATTAAATTAAACATTCATGCGGCAGAACACAATATTTTATGTTTTGTATACACATTCCAATGTGAAATTCTACGGAAAATTTTATCTTTAGAGTATGTAGAGATAGGTGCATTTCCTGAAATACACTTCACCTTTAGGGCATTTATTGGTAAATCAACTTGACCGGGATAAATTTTATTAGCCTTTGATTATCTTAGTTTATGAAAAAATAGATAGTTTTATGCTCTTCTGTTAATTAGACAAAAAAAAAAATCTTAGATCTTAATTTCATTGTTTGTTACCTTTTTAAGGAGCTTTTTTTTTACTATCAGGCCTATCCTCTGTAACAAGGTTGGCTTGATTACAGGAAACATTTGCAAAGGGATCAAAATACACTTGTATAGAGTAAGAAAGGTGTCTATCTTAGTTCTCATTAATAATTAGATGTCTGTACTCATAGGTATAAATTGTTCTGGCTGATGTTGTGCTGGACGTCTTTGAAGCTTGTGGAAAATAGGCCCCCTAAAATAAAAACCACCAGTGCAAACTTTCATAGTCCTCATTAATTCAAGGTTATAGTATATAAACTGTATTAGATCTCTGAAATTATTTGAAATATGAAATGCAGTGACTCTCTTAAAGGGAAAAGTAAATCATAATTATATTAAGATTGATAATACTGTAATTAGTTACTACAATTAATGGATTTTTTTACTTGCAATGTAATTGATTCACAAAGAACTCTAAAAACTATTTTACAAAATTTTACAGAAAAAAGAGAAATATTAATAATCTTATTAATAACCTTACAGTATAGGACTACCAAGTCTTTTATAGACTGCTGAATTTTAAAATAAATACTCAACATAGTTTTAAATGGGGAATGTTTTTGGCTTTCTGTTTCTGTACTGGTGCTTTGGGGTTTTTGTAGCTTGTTGACTGCTACATTTCAGAGACAACTGGTAGGCATACTCATATGTGAAAAATTTGCTGTTTTCTGTGTGCATATGTTTGTGGAAAAAACCCTGCAGATGTATCTTTTCTTTTCAGGTTGGTTTTTTTTCCCTACATAGAGTTACAATTAATATAGGTTGCCAAAAGAATGCTTTGTAATTAAATTCCAAATGTAGTTCTTGATGCACACGGATTAACTGTCTTTCATAGTCAGTATAAGTGTCTATACAGGAATTCTTTAATGAGAAACTTGCTTTTAATTAAATCACATTCTAAATTTGAAAATTAAGATTTAAAAATTATGGAAGCTTCTGAGTTTCTGTAGGATCATTTTCCAGTTGAAAACCTAAAAATCATTGATATCTTTATTTTTCAAATACAGAGCTTAATTACTATTGAAAGCAGTGATTTATCTTTTAACAGTATATATTCTAAAAAGTGGGTTATAATAGAAGCTATCTTCCCTTAAAATGGCCAGTCGTGTGAGCCATAATGCTCATTGATAGTAAAATCAATAGAGCATTGATTCTGAGACTTAATCCGTGGAGACTGTTGTTCAGAGCAGCGGACATAGCCTAGTAAATACCGAGTGCTGTTTAAAGCACTTAATGCAAGAGGCTCTGCTGTCTTAATTTATTTTTTTCTTAACAGATAATTTATAATAGAACATGGTTGCCAAATGTTAGTTTGAAATCTTGCTTTACATATTACTGTATTGTTACCGTCAGCATATATGGATTTTATTTAATCAGTTGCCACTTTTTCAGTACATCAGTTAACAACCCTTAGTATTTAAGAAGGCAACTGCTTAAGAAGTGTATATTAGTATTAAATTAGATTCTACATGTATTTCTCTGAAGATTTCAAAGGAAGAACATCTTATGTAAAACCTTGTTTTAAAGATGGTTCTGTTTCTAAAATATTATCTTCTATTATCACTAAAATCTTGTAAATGTCTTAATATTTTTAAAGGCTAAAACTTCTACTTATTTCTTAAACAAAATTTAAGTAGAAATTTTAATTTTAAAATAACATCATAAGTGATTTTTCTGAACAGTTTCCATTAAGGTATTAGTATTTAATTTGTTCTGACTGACTGGGAAAGGGAAAAAAGTTATTAGTTCAAATTTAATAATAATAGATGTTAGCCTTAGTATTCTCATAGGTGGAATGGAAGGTAGAATTTTGTAATATGAATTTTTCTTCTGGTATCATTCAGAACACAGCAGAATCCTGAAGTGTTAAATCTTTTATTCAGACATAATGATGCCAGCTTGAACAAATGTTTTATCAGAAGTTAGCTTTTCAGATATGCACTATATTAAGGTATATTTTTAATTGAAAACCACTACTTCTTTTTCTGCTTAAAATGAATTTGCTTGTAGAAATTCTTTTTTAGTACATCTCCAAGGTATCAATTTAATAACTATCAAAGTAGCTAGTGCAGTTGTTGCATTTAAATTGATTTACATGTCAAGACTGGCAGTTTAGCAGCTGCGCTATTATTCCTGGATTGGTCAATTTACTTGAGAAAAACCTACTACTGAGTTCTACTGACCTGCATGACAATATAGGCCCTATTTCTATTCCTGTAATTAGGCCTGCGACTAACTCAGAATATTTTTAATTAAAATATTTTGGTCAATGTGTTGCACCAAATTAGGCCTTTCAGTGCAGATTTAATTCTGGAAATGGTGTGATTGGAATATGTAATGAGTTGTGTTCAATTTGAGATTAACAGGTTGTGCATCTTGAACATACAGGTTTTTGAGTTTACTGTAGAGATTTTTGTTTGAAACTTTACTCTGAAAACTTAATTTTAAAAATCTGCTTTGCATGTCTGTGGTTTGTTTATTTTTAAATTGATCAAATATTGTAAATAGAAAACCTCAGACATACTAAGATATTTCAAGACATTTGTGTGAAGGAAAAAGGGTTGTCATAAAATAGTTTCTGTACAGTTGGTAGGGTTAGTAATTAAACAGTTTTAAAATAGATTGATTTTTAAAGGCAGTGTTTCAAATAGAAAATAAAAAACTGGTGAACTTTGTTTTCAAACATCAATATCAGGCCTCTAATTTAAACTCTTATCTTACAAAGAAGGTATGGTAAGTCTGGCATGTTCTTACCTAATGGATTTTGTGGCACTAAAGGACAAAAACAAAAAGCAGAGGTACCTCTCCCCTCCCCCCAGCACTTGTGCATTTAATTTGTAAAAGAAAAAAGGGTTTCTAGTGTTTGAGACATTTGTTCTTGGCTACCTATTTAGTTGTTAGTGGGTTGTTACTTCGATCAGGAAGACCTGCCCGCTGATTACTGAGCACGTAGAACAAATCGACATTTCTGGAAGTCTCTTACTTCAAGAATGAATGAACTTGGAGGGAGGGAGGGGGGTGAGTGTTGCGGGAACATTTGAATTTTTTTTTCCCTGCCCCAGTGTTTGGAGCCTGTTTGTTTCCACATGCAAGCCTATCTGCTGACAAAACAAGGCATTGCTCTCTAAAAAAAAATTACTAAATGATCTTTTGTGGGTGTATTATTCAAGCACTCTGTGGATTATCTTTTGTTTTATAATTGGATGGTTTGGCTTATTTCATTTTTAGCTGTCCATGAAAGCCTGTTATGTTTGCTACTGTAGGTATGATGATATTCTGATCAATGGACTACCAGATTGGCGACAGCCTGTGTTCTACTACAGGCGGGTGAGAAAAATGAGCAATGCTGAGCTGGCATTACTCTTGTTCATTATACTCACAGTGGGTCATTATGCTGTGGTTTGGTCAATCTACCTGGAAAAACAGCTGGTAAGTATTGGTAATAAATCAAACTTGCTTCAATTATTAGTACTGAATTTCCTGTGGAAGTTCGCATATTAGAGGTCTCTATCACTTCCCCTGGTTTGAATTTGGATTTTTCATATTTTAAAATTATTATATTTAAAATTATGGTAATTACAGAATGAGATATTCAGCATCTCAGAAATAGTAATCTAAAAGCTATTTAATTTTTATAGAATTGGTAATAACATGCAAGAGCTGGTCCTGCGTTTTTAGCTGGAAGGAAGAAGAAAAACATTTATAATTTGTTGATGAAGAATTTTATGCTGCTGTAGTCATATCTAGGGTTGAAAAATAATCAGGTTTTATTTATTTAAAAGTCATACTTGCTTTGCCTTTGTTCTAAGCTAAATGCTTTTTTGTTTTGGATTTTTCTTAACAGGATGGGAATTAATAAGCTGTATGAATCATATTATTTTTTGATAATTTTATTTTTTGTTATATAAAAGTCTGTTGCACTTAATAGACTAAGAAGAAAACTGAGCATAACTTGCAAATATTCATACATTAGCATCTATTTACTTTTTTTATTTTCCACTGCATTATTGAAGTTGATGAATGAGAAAGGAGGCAAGTTGAATGCTTTCTCCTCTTAGAAAACTTTGATTGCTATGGAGATATACATGAGTGACAGAACTGGACTTCATGTGTGTTTAAAGACTGGATACCATGGCAACAGTTATTGTTAAGATAGATCATTTTACTTAATCATGTAGGACCCCAGAAACATTTGCATAAATGCTACTCTACTGTTTACCCTTCACAGAAGAGTCCCAGTAACATTTGTGGTTTACATGCTAATGATAACCTGTAACCATAGTTCTTTCTACATCAAGGATGAACTGCTTAGCAGAAAAAAGAGGGAGAAGAAGAAAAAAACAGGCGGCAGGAGTACAGATGAAGCCAAACTTGCTGCTCTAGACAAAAATGAAAGGTGGGAAAGAAGTCTCTTGTTTTCTGCATTTTAAAACATTCTGTCAGCTACTGATTTAGTTGTCTCATTTTCTTTTTGCATCTTTGAAATACTCTGTGAGAAAAATAACTTTATTTGTAGTAACAGCCATTGCTGATACAAAGTGTGCCAGTGCAGATGTGTTTTCAGGTTTGGATTGGTAAATAAACACGTGGTGTTTATTCAGCAGATCAATAATCATTGAAAGATTAAGGCTGAATTAAAGGCATCTGTCTTACAAAACAGTATTATTTCTACAAGTTGATTTTAAAAGATTTTTAGAACTTTTTCCCTCTTAAAGGGTTTTTGCCTTTGATTACAGTTAACAAATTTAAATTTATTTGAACTTTAATTTATTACTATTCCAAGCAAGGAGTTTTTATGGGGTTTTCATGCTTGTCTAAATAAATACTTTTTATCTGATTAACTTAAAAATTGTGTTGGTAAAGGCTTCGAACACATTGTTTGTCAAGGAACACACAAGGAAATAGTGACTTTCAGGACACTCCAAAAGATACCACTATTTCATCTATTGATTCATAGAAAGAAATAAAGGGTTTAAATAGTTCACACAGCAGGGGCATGAACTGGATCAATGAGGGATGGAGATCAGAGACCATTCTGCCTGTCGTCTTTCCTGATGACATCAGTGAGTAATGCTCCAGTGAACTGCAAATGACATTAATTTTTATGTATTGTTTTGTTTATGCTATGGTCTTCATATCTGGTTGTCAGCACTTGTGAACACTTGGTTGAGGCTTGAGTGGTTTTTGGGGTTTTTTTTTATTTAAACTAAAGTGATTATGTGGATTATGAATTTATTTTCTTCACGAAAAGTTCTTTTAGGAGATCAAAATACAAAAATTATTAGGAGTTAGCTGTTACATATTATGAATTAAATATTTAAAATGTATATTTATTATTATATAGTTAGACGTTTTTATGTGAGTTGACAAGTGCTAATCATCTTTAAGGATAATGGGAAGGTTCTGGCTTTGAGATTGTGTGACAATAATGAAAAACCTACAATTTTATTTGACTGCAGAGTACTGGACAAACCACAATGGCATGACTTACTTCCATGCAAGCTGGGAATATGGTTCTGTCTCACAGTGAAAGCTTTACCTCAGTTATTCCAGGTAACAGTAATAATGTTAAATTGTGTTACTTAATTTTTCTTAATGGTGTTATGGATAATCAGATGTGTAGCACTTATTCTTAATTAATTTTTGGCTCAAACATGTAGCATATATATGTGTGCGTATATATATATGTAAAGAAATTACTCTTTGGAGGCAAATTAGATATAAGTTCATGGAAATATGAATGTATTTTAAATGCATATTAATCTTAACGAGCTAGGAGAGCAGTTTCTGTTAGGCAAAACTACAAGATTAAATGATGGGAGAGGGGTGATGTATATCCATCTCATTAGTAATAGCAATGTTTTATAAGTGATGCTAACAAAAGTACTTCAATCTCAAATCAGCAAATGCTATACTTTCATAGCAAATTTTAATATTCCATTTAAATTTGGCTAACAGTGAAATTACTTTTTATGATAGAGTTTCTTTTTCTAATTCACTGGATAATGATACAAATTGATACCGAAATTGCTGAGGTAAAATAACAAAAGTATGGTTGTAATTCATAAACATCAATGTGGCAGGCTTGCTCACAGTTATTGTGTTTTAATCTAATACTATAAACTGTAAAATCTAGCTGGTATTCAACCAATGGAAGTATTGTCAGATCAGTTACCAGAATAATTTTTTAATATCACCTGCTCTTTCTTTGCATCTTCCTTAAATACACTGTTTTGTTTTTAATACCTTTGTCATTGGTAATATAGATCAGGCAATGTGAGGTGGATTTTACTTTGGTTTACAGAAGTATTGAATATTTATTTAAAAGTATAAGTAGTAGAAATGGCATCAGTGTTTGGGTTTTGTCTGTGTTCAAGCTAGAAAAAGATTATAGTTATAAAACTTATCTTATTTAAACCCTTGTTAAAGTTATAAATGCAATAATGCCTGGTCTTCCAGCATCCATTTTTATAACCTTTAACTTTTTCTACAAACAGAGGAAAAGCATAATCTCTCTCTCTCTCTCTCTCTCTCAAAATTTTCATCAGAACTTTGGGACTGTTTTATTTAAAAAAAAAACCTTTCTTTTTTCAAGTTTGTAAAGCAAGTTGATTATGCTTAATCAACTGTTGTGTCCAAATTGAGCTTTGATGTTCATTCCTCATCAAGGTGAGTCAGATAGAAAATAATTAAGGTCAGCAAATCTGTTGCTGTATTTTTGAAATTTTATTCATAATTATACTACTTTCCCTTTTGCTTTAATTGCAAAATTTTTAAAAATCACACAATATAGTAAGATTAGTGAATAATTTAAAATTAGGACTTCTTATGGGCTTCTTATAATACTATGATATTAAGATTGTGTTATGTCAGTATAAGAGGTGTCAGGTTTGCTACTCAAAAAGCAGTTTCTGTGCCTGTCAGAATTGGCAGAAAAAAAATACAACAAAAATTATATTTCATGCTTTGTAGAACTTAGCCCTTGTTTGGATTCCTATTCCATGAAATAAGTAGTAATGGAAAAAAAAGCTGCCCAGTAACTCCTGGAAAATTGGACACCATCAAGCAGGGGTTTGGTGGCAGAGGAAGCATGTTGTAGAGGAATTCAGAGCAGGAAGGCTTTGAAGCAAAGAGAAAGAGATAAGGGTTCTAGAGTAGATTAGCCCATATAAAAATGACGCTGCTGCTTAACTGCAGGGTTAGTTTTGTTGTTTTTTAACATGACCCGCTAGTTACATGAATTAAAATGCAATAAACCATAAATAATTTTCAATGTTAAAGCTATTCAGGACTTCAGGTGACTGAAATAAAGTATTGTAGCTTATTATTTATTAATTAACAATGCTTAAAGAAGTATCACCTTTTCTGAAGAGCATAAGAGCAGCAGTGACCTCATGTTGGAGCTGTGTTCTGAAATGACAGTTGAAAAGATACCTGGTATGTTGTAACTACCTTGACAGTGACCTCTGGGTTCTTTTTGGTTTTTGATTTTGATGTATATTTAACATTTTGTGATAATGACCAGCATGGAGCAAAACGTTATTTGTACTTGAAAGATTATACCCTGGTACAAAGGTCCTGTTTTAAATCTGAGTGCTTTTTTCTTCAGTAATACACAGGTTTGAGATTTCAGGATACTTAATGCTTTTAATATAAGTAAAATCACTAAGGCAGAAGATGAAGGATCCTACAGATACAGAGTAGTGTTACATGTCATATTGCAAGTGGTTGACCTCAGGATGGATGCTACAGATTTTAGTTGTTTATTGTTTTAATCTAAATTATTTCTCCTATCATTTAAGAGCCAACAAATTGTTTTCAAATCTCCTTGTTCAGCTGCAACTCTTCCAATTGTAGAGGAACTTCTGAAAATGCATCCATATTTATATGAACCATGTTTGGGACAGGAAAGGGGAAGAGTTAGCAATGCTTTTAACTGAATGTTGCTCTGCCATTGAGTTTTTCAGAGCCCTGCCAGTAAAACAGCTGAACTGTTTCCTTAAACTAATGAAACAGAAGCGCCTGCCTGTTGCAGACACAAGTCCTTCCTCAGAGGAGATTGCATTAGAAAACACCCAAAACAAATCAAACATAACAGCATAACAACAATAGCTACAAATAAAACTTTTTAGCCCTTCTTCTATTGATTTTTTTTTTTTTTTTTTTACCTAGCATCCATCTCTCCCCTATTAGTTAATGTGAATATTCTTCTTGCAACAGCTGTGTCTGAGGATTCAGGTTGCTGAGCTTCTGCCCATGCCTGGCTCTCATTTATCCAATTGAGTGTCTTTCTCTTACTTCCCTTCCTCCTTCAAAATGTCAGATTTCAGAAGGAGGCACTTAAAATAATTAAGGTGGGCCTTTACTGAAGAAAAATGCTTTGTTTGCATGCCCTTGTGATGGCCTATGCCATTTTATTGTGGCCTGCATTTTATGTCAAGAAAGTGGAAGAAAAATGTGAGAGGAAGATGAGAGAAACTAAGAAAATGAGCAGGTTTTTTAAACTGTTGACAATTTTATTTTGATAGAAACTACATAGGCTTTTATACCCACACATTGAGTTTAGTTAAATTTAGGAGTGAAAAAAGGATTTTTAAGTTTGTTTGAAGAAGCAAAAGAAGAAAAATACATAAAATGTATCATAAATCAAATATGTGTGCTGTGAAAGAAACATTAAGTGGAGTGTAAATTACATTGCCTATTACCAAGTTTAATTCTTGTAATGCAGGATAAGAAAAAAATAGAGAAATAAATTGTTTCTAAGGCCATTTTAGTTAATGCTTTCATGAGAATGACCTAGGAAAAGGCAACATGTTTAAAAAGAAAGGGGGGGGGAAAGAACCCCCAAAAACTCTATTAAAATGCTTATTGAAACTGAAATTTCTTCTTAGAATGAAATAAACTAGCTACATGTAGTGTGCAAGAATTTCTGTTCAAATTCTCTAGTAATATAGAACAGACAGTTTTGTTTAGTGTTTTTATGTTTTGAGGGAGAACTGCCATAATTAAATTGCAGTTTATTCCAAAACCAGCTGACTAGAGGGTGGGTTTTTTTGGATGTTCGGACATATAACTTAAGAAAAGTGGTCTTTTTGAAAAATGTTTTTAATTGCTCTTCACAAAATTTTTCCTTCAGAAAACAGAAGATAGGCATGTTTCTTAGTGGTGCTGTCAACTTTCCCTCCACACTGATGTGGTGAAGTTTAGCAGTGAATGTCTTTATTTTAACACCAATTGAATTATGAGCCTGCTGTTGTCCTGAGGGTAATGGAGCAGAAAGCATTTTTGTTTGTTTCAGACAGAAATGGTTTCTTGTTAAGAAAATTAATTTTCCTCCTTCTATCTGTAATCCTGTAGGTGTAGAGCACACACACACAGTGAGCTGTTGTGGGAACTGGTGGCTCACCAGTAATGAGAGGGCAGTTTGAGCTCAGTACATAGTCATACAGGGTATAACCTGGTGGTATTATCAACAAAGCTTTCAGTTACAATTGAAACTTGTGTTTATAAAGACCTTTGTATAGCACAAAGTGAATTAAAACAAAAAAGCCAGTAATTTATTTTTATGTAGACTACCAGATGGTAATTACTGTAGCTGATTTAGTAGTCTGGAATAGATTCAAACTAGTGACCCAGAGGTGTTTAATTTCTTGGCATTTTTTCCTCAGGTTTTCTTTTAATCCATGATCACAATTCAACACCTGTTTAGAGATGGTTCAGCTTTGGCCTTAAACGGATTGGCAATGTGTCATTAAGCTCAAGAGGCTTTGCCAGCAGGGCATCTCCTTTGGCAAGTTAGCTTCCAAGCAAGATTTGATTAGGTCAGCAAATGTATTTGTGAGTTGTTTCTGTCTTCACATGTGGCTTTATATAAAATTGTGTGAGATTTAAAACAAAATTTATTGCATTTAATAACACATGCCTTTAATAATTTTTTAAAAAATATTTTTAAGTCTGTAAGGTTAAATATCTCCCAGCTTTACAGGGTTTTTAGGGTTTTGACATGTTCCAATTTACTGTACAGCACCAACGTTGGTATAATTTGTGGGGAGTTAGCAATTGCAGGATGTGTGGCACGAGTGATTGCCCATTTGCTCTGTTTCTTGCTATTTCGCAGCTGTTGGGAGAACCAAAGTAAGGATGAAGCTCTTGACCCTGAGGTCAATTAGAAGCTTAGAAGCAGGTCAGAGGAGAGTGGATTGTAAAACAAGTATTCTGGCTGTATGCAAGTGAGCAAAAATAATTTGTGTCTAACAGGATACTGCTTGAGGCTCTGGAGGAAAAATGTCCTGCAAAAATATTAGAAGTTTTAAATAACTGTAAGACAATAAAAAAATTTGCTGTTAGTTGCCTGCTGTGCTGTGGCAGCTTCTTTATATCACTTACTGTAAGTCTACATGTCCTACCACATGAGTGTGAGTAGCTCGTGTGTATGAGTCAATACTGGCTCTCAATTATTGCCACTGGACTGCTGTGGTATGAGGCTTCATGGGGTGTGAAATGGGCCCCAGAAAGGCCTGGCAGCACTGACCTCTGTTTCCCCTTCTGGCTGCCTTTGTCTCGCCACTGGGCACGTGGAATTCCCAGCAGAGACTGCAGAGGCACAGCCAGCTGCTGGTCACACTGAGGCTTGGGAGCCACACCACAACTGCCCACGGGCTGTACACAGTTGAAGAGCCTCCCCACACCTGGGATCATTCTACAGGCAAAGCATGATTTTTTGATTATAAAGGAGGAAGTAATGCAATTCCTATTTGTCTACTAGATTGCCTTTGGGCAAAGAGGTAAAAATGCCAAAAAGAAGTATAAATCACAATGTTCAACTCTTTTTCAAACATTATTTTTTACCATAATGCATTGATATCACTAGTTCAGAATCCTATCCAAAGAGTATTTTTGCTGTGGTAACGGCTGGAATTTTTATTATGTAGAAATAGCAAATTGAAGGTTGGCTGGTGGAGTAAATTTAATTTCCCTCTTTTTTCTCTCAATAAATATAAATTGCATACAATACTTCTGTGCTCAAAAAGACAAAAATTGATTCAATACTCCATAAGAGTATTTATTTTTTGATGTAATAAAAATTAGTCCAAGGAAAATTATTTCAGTATACTCATTTTAAGTATGCCTGTGAGAAAGTTTTCAGTTAACTGTGAATTTTGTTTGTATCAGTCCCTTACCCAAAGAACTAAAATATAAGCTGTTTCTATCACAAAATCTGAAATGAAGATTCTCGTACAGCAAGTTGTTTGCTTTCTTTCTCCTAATCTCCAGTTTCTTTAGAGGTAGACCAGAAAGCCAAAAGGATCTAATATTTACTGGAGGGGAAAATACCCAAACAACAAAAACCCAAAACCCCATAAAGCAAACAAACCAACAAAGCCTCCTTACCCTCCCCAAAAATCAAGGAGAAGCCAAAATGACTCTTACTCAGAATGGGAGTTTTTACTTCTAGAATGAGTACAGTTTGAATAAATGCTGTATCTCTTGATTTAAAAGCAACAAACAAAAAAGACCTGAAACCCCAACAAGACCTAAAACCCTAAAACAGAGAAAGGAAAGAAACCCTTCAAAGTTCAGTGTCAGGGATTTCTGTATTTCTGCATAACTCAGGCTCAGCTTTGTCTGGGCAATCTCAATTTAATAACATGAGATGATACTGATATAAAGAGAGAAACTATATTTTCAAGAATTTTTCAGTACTCTTCATTCTTATTTGTGATTAAATATGAGGGTAATCACAGGATTTTCTTATATATGGTGGTTTAAATATAATTTAGAAATATAATAGCAGAATTTTGCATTTCTAATACATTATCTTTCCATTCTGTTTCTTTTTGAAAAGTATATATTTGAGTTTATAGTATATATCAGCTCTCATCTTTATGCTTAACTAATTACATATTATACTGCTTTAATGGTGAGAAGAAATAATGTATCTGTTTTGATGGTTTCTTGCAAAACTTTTTAAACTCCTGCAAATGAGAACATATTTCTGATTAGGTAAGGTGGAGTTTTAGTTAGAACTGTTCCAAGCTTTGTATTTGTGTCTCTTTTCTCTATTTCTTTCCACCCCAGGTGTACAAAAATACTGCTTTTCTTATGTTTATTACCTCTTGAAGGTGAAGTATACATTAAGTATAAACTGTTGATGTTTTGAGCTATAAAATCATTACTGAATCATGGGGAAGGAGCATTAGATTGGAAGAGACTCTATCTATATTGTCAGTGTCTTTAGGGCTCTAAAATGCTTGTATTGATACAAAATGACTGCTTAAATTTATCACTTTGGAAAAGTAAAAAATCTGAGCATAAATCTATTTTGAAATAATTACACTACCAAAACTGAATTTTCTTGAAAACAAATATTCCTGTTTAGACTGATTTAAAGCTAATGAAGAATAAATTGAAAGGGGCTTGTTTAAGGCAGAAGTTTTCTTCAAAGAAATTCCTATGTTAAATGGTTTTCTAGTGTTTTTTCGTTTTGACCTATAATAAACATTGAGTTTGTGTCTGTGGTTAAAGTTTTTACTCAGGTATGCCTTTTAATTTTCTTTACAACCTGTAGAACCATTCTTATTTTTTTGTAGGAAAGATTTGATTTTCAGATCTTCAAAATCCATTTTGAGTAAAGCTTTTTGTTGGGTTTTTTCTTTGCTTCTGTATATATGTATACATTTATATATGCTTCAAAGTGTGCAGTTTCCCCTTTTTTTGTTATTATGGTACTAGCCATAATAATCTTACTGGTAAGATAAAAGACTGATGCTGTCTTTGTTACCTGCATATTACTCCATTTGTAGTGATAATCCATTCTATATCTATAAAGCAACAATACAACCAAATTTCATTTACGTGCTTCTGACTAGTTTTCTTTGTTGTTCAGCTATTGTGTCTCATTTTCATCTGAGCCACATTTCCAATTGTTCTGTGATTGACGTGCTGGAGAGATTGACAGTTACCCCCTAGTGCCTGCTGTCTGGAGATCCCACAAGCAATAATGGATTTTACACCAGAATTTAGCATCAAATATTGGCTTTCAGTGTCAAATGGGTTAAATTTAAATGCCAGTTAATTGTAGCCATTTTGAAATCATAGCCTTAAACAAAAGCGTTTTTTGGATATCCATAAATCTGAGTCCTGTGTATACCATATAACCAAATGTCTCAAACTCAGCACAAATGAACTATTGCATTTATGGCTGTTTCAGTTTCTTAATTTTGCAAGTAGGCCAAACCTTGAGAGTATAAGGAAAGTTTCCAGTGTGGTAGGAATTTGTATTTCAAGTTAACCAAAAAGAGAACTGGGGCTGATCCTAATTTTGTAATTCAAATAACTCTCCTCTATGTACATATCTGCTGTTAATGTTAGTCCTCTTGCAACTACACTTTTTTTTTAAGCCACTACTCTACTTAAAGAATCCCCCTTTTCCCAATCCTAAAACTATTAGCATGAGATGCTCTCTTCTGTTACGTTTCAGAAGCAAAAAGTTATGTAAACCCTTTAAAATTAATTTTGTGTGCAGAGATTTCCTACATAAAACTGGCAAAAACCCCCCAAACGTTCTGTTTCCTGTAGCCAGTTTAAAAAACATAATAAAAGAGTAAGAATGGGTGTTTTGGAAGGAGGTAGAACTTTACTGATCTGTTGTGGGAATTTGTCAGAGTTTCTTCAAGCATGCTGGCATGTATGTATGAGATGTATCCAAACCACTACAAAGTTTTACTCAGTTTGGTCACGATTCCTGTCATGTGCTTTCTAACCTCCTTCAAGTAGCTTTGAAAGGGTAGATGCAGGTATAACATGAAGAGCAACTGTTGTATCTTTGCAGGGAGAATGGGATGATTTCTACCATTAGAGTCAGTGATAATGACTGCCTAGCTCAGATTTTTCTTTTCAAGATTTCTTAAGGTGTGTTATTTCATGTTGATGATACCAGGTTTTTTTTGCAAATATAGTTGAAATGATAAAAATATTTACTACCATTTAACAATACATTCTGCATTCAAATTTAAGTTACCCTTTATCTGTAAAAAGCAGTACTGTTAGTGTAATAATGCCAAAAAAGTATTTTTGGGTAAAAAAATCTAAGATTAGGTCTCTCTAATACTGTAATTAATTTTTATGTAATACAGTAGATATTCTGCATATTTGATATAAATAACAATTTCTCTGTTTCAGCATTTCTATTATGGATTCCTTGTTTTTGAATGAGTAAAAAAGTCTCTTAAACCGGTGAGAGTATGAAAGCACTCTGTATTTCTTACTTTAGCAATCTGGTTGTTCATATTGAAAAGCTTTCAACAGAAATCTATAATTACTCATTCATCAGACTTTGGAAAGGTGTACCATATTGTGGTGCATGTGTGACAGGACTTCTAGTTTTAAGTGTACATTTGCTTTATAGATTTTGGATTAGAATCTAATCCTTGGAGGGAAAAAAGTATATTTTCAACACTTTAATAGCAACGTAGAACTTGGTAAAAAAAAAGGGGGGGGGAACAAGTTGGCACATGCAGTTAGTGTTACCTTAATGAGTTCACATTAAGGTGATTGCTGCCTAGCAGTTGCCTTTGTTTGTCCCTTCCACACTACTCTAATTAAAAACATCTCTTTCTCCCTTGAACTTCCAGATTGCTGATTTGAGCAAAGTGGGTGCACAGTCTCTGCAAAGCTGTAGGTACTTTCTCTAACTATTGCTTTTCAGGTTATCAATGAGCATCATAGTCTATAATATCAACACTATTACATTTGAGCCTTTATTACATTGGATTCTATGTTTTAGACTGAAAATTGCTGTAACTCGAGGAAACAAATATTTTTCAATTTTTTTTTTAGTTTTGTTTTTTGTTTTATTTTTTGGGTATTTTTGGTGAGGTTAAGTGAGAACTTAAAACAGAGTCATTGCAATTACTTGTTTGTATAAGGATGCTAATGTCATTGCAACGTTTTCTTAAAGGATGCCAGACAATTATATGTAGAATATAAAGAAACAAAAATGAAGGCGAAAGAAGATGCCCTGGCTAAGGCTGAACTTGAAACACTTCAGAGTGAGTTTTTACCACTGTCTTAATAAACAAAGATGTAATACAATATACCTTCTACATTGGATGTATATGAGCAGGCATTTTTCTAATCTTTTAAAATACATACTTTATATATTTCTCTACTGCTATTAAATTTAAATAAGCTTTTAATTTCGTGGCTAATTTTGCAGTAGGCTGCTGGTTTGTTCCTGTAGAAACATACAACTCAAGTGGTCAGTTAGACTGTAGGAAGGAAAACATAGCTTGCTAGAAATGTTGCTTTACTTGTGGGGAAGATCTCAAATGTACTATATATTTTCAGAAGTGATTTCTTGGGTTTTTGAGCATTTTTGTATTCTCGTTGTTTGCAATTTTTTTTTAATAATGTTTAAAATTTATTTTGTGCATATGGAATGGATTTTTGAGAAAGTGACAATAATTTGAATTTTCAAAAGCATGGATGCAGACTTCAGAGATGGATTCATGCTGTTGTTGAAATAAATGCTTTAAAGTTTTTATACTCTTATAAAAGACCAGAGAAGGCAATTAACATTTCCTTTAATAAAGTATTCAGAATAATTATAGGTAACTTTTCCATTTCTTCTTTCAGTTATTTGCTTTTGACAATGATTAAACCTACCCTCTTCTGAAGCAATTTTAACAGTTTTTTGTCCATGTTTGTATGTGCATGCTTGCTTTATTTACTGTACTGAAGTGCATGCTTTTAAGTTGCTTTATTCTGACAAGTGCATTGAGTGCTTTGTGATAATTTACTAGCTTGGAGTAAGCATAAGCCTTTAGGTACTTAAAATACAGCTGCATTATTTATATTTACAAAATAGCTTAGTTTTGTAAAATCAGCTAAGAAATCCAGTTCCAGAAATAATTCCCAACTTATCTGTAGCTGAATCTATTTTGGGAAAATGGGTAACATTCAGCATCTCAGTGAGCATCATGGACCCAGGCCAAATCTAGCAAAATAGTGCATTTAATGCTTGTTAGGAAAGCCTGCCATTATGTTTGAGATACCTACCACAAAATAGGCCCTTGAAAAGGGTCTTGACTCAGGTTATTAAAAACTTGTTAAATTGTCAAATAGTAATGTATTACCATTGTTCAAAATAGCTGGCATGCATTCCTCGTTGAAATCTGTGAACTACTCTTTTAAAAAAGAACTGGTTTTTGAAAACAGAAGTGCAAATGAAAGTATCAAGTTATTAAAATCATAGTGTGCACGTTCCTGTGTGTCACTGAAAGGCCACCTGTGAACTTTTAAGTATTTTCCTGCTGCCCGGTGTGTTGTGAGAGTCACCTTTGTTGTTACCTCCAGTAGCAGTGCCCACCCCTGCAAGGCACAAGTTCGGTGAGTTTGGCTTCCAGGTCACCCCTGACCTCTCACAGAAGCACTGCCCTGTCTCCTGTCATGCTTCTGGGTGGCCCACGGCGTGACTCCCATGTCTGCTGGGTGACCCAGTGTCACTCATGTGAGCAGGGGCCAGTTCCTCACCAGTCTCACTGGCTGGCATCCTGCCCTCCCCTCGGAGGCTTGCTGGCAGGGAGCAAGGAGGATTGAGAATCACCACCTGTAATTAGCAGTTTGAGATTTGGTATGGAATTATTTGGTCAGCTATAATAGTGCTATAGCTGGGCAGCAGAATGAGCTGTCAGTTACCTTTTTTTCTAATAAGTAAGACTCCCAAGAGAGGAGCAAGGGATGCATCCATGTTACTGTAGGCAAAAAAATAAAATCATTTTTTTCCTGAAGCTTGCATGCAAAGCATCTGCTAAATTTGCTTATTTCATTATGTTGCTCTGCATTGTCACATCACAATTAGCATAGAAAGGTTGTAAATCACCAAATGTGCATTTTGTTTGCCCCCATTCTTCTTAATTTTAGACACTATCCCTGGGATGCAAGGTCATAATAAAGGTTCCATCTATTTAATTGAGTAAACATATCTCATGCTGATTAGCAATAGCTGGTTTACAGTGCTTGTTTTTTTCATGCCCTAATTGCTAGTTTGCCCCCTTGCCTGTCTGCTTTCCCACTGAAACTGTGCAGTATTCTGTAGGCAGCTTGAACTAAAGTAGGGTACTGGAGGGGAAAATACAGTTTGCTAAGCAGGAAAGAGAGGACAGTATTGAGATGTCATTAAAGTTCTATTTTGGGAAGGAGTGTGAAAAAATAATTTCTTGGTAAGTCAATATTATGCAGTTTTGATTTATTTTTCTGGCACTTTCGCAGCACTTCTCAATCCATTCAAAACTGTCATTACTATATTAATAAAATATAGCAACTTTACCTTACAAAAATAGAGCAACTTACAATACAGTCTTAGGTTTGTAGGAAATATGGTTTTGTCGGAATTACAGAGAGCTGTGTATTTTAGGGACAAAAGTAGAAATGGTACAGATGATTTACATTACATTTTTTGATGCATTTTTCACATTTAGATGTAAGAACACAAAGTTTTATTTTTAAATGGAAGTGCTTTAAGTAATAAACTTTCTTCCAACTTCTCTCTCTCCTGTCATGTCAGGTGTGTGATCCCTGCATCAGGGAATGGTTCTTTCACAATGGATAGCCCTGTTCCTTGTAGTTGTGGGATATAAAGTACAGTAGGTATTAGCTGCACTGAATAGGCATTATTAAACTAAGATGACATAGGCACACAATCAGGACAGATCACTCCGTTTTTAAATTTAAATTGCAAGGTTTGAATAGTTGTCAGTAGAAATTCTAGCAGCTCTCAGGCTGTTTGGAAAGTATGGAATACTTTCAATTATGTCCATTTTGGGGGGAAACACATCTATTTTTCTTTCTTATACTTAGCCTTGGCAGTTCTCTTACTTTCCTTTCTTCTTAGTTTGTTTTCCCTGACATTCAGTATGAAAACTTAAATTTATTTTTAAAATATGCCTTTTTAAAAAAATGCTGCCTGCTAAGTATTGCAGGTGAACTCTTCACTGGCATCCCAGTTATGAAATATATTCACATTGTAAATCTAGAATTCTTGCCACAATGTACAAGGCATCTGGAACAATCTATGCCAAGAAACTGTTTTGTTTCTAGTTATAAACCATGTTGAATGGTATGTGGGTATTTCTGCTTTTTCCTTTTCCTGCTGTAACTGAAGTACTAAATTGAGCCCTATGGCTGCTTGATGAGCTGCCTTTGTGTGTCGGGCTTTTCTGTGTTTCTTTGTGTCTCTCCATAGGGTCTTAGGGCACTCTTACCCAAGTGCCTGCCACCAAACATCCAGAGCTGTAGTGAAACCTTTAATACATTTGATCAGGTTTAGTTAGGCTTGGTTGGTTGCCCTTTCCTGACAGCTTGGAATACAGCATGCTGCTTGGGTAGCTTTTTATATTGTTTCATGAAACCTAGGGATAGGAGGCATCATTAGGTCTTGTAGTATAATGGGTTTATTTCAGACTCTTACAGGTGAAAATCAGTGAAAAATACTGATTCTCTTGTCTTGTCTTGTTTGACTTGAACCAGTGGTGCTCTTCAGGTTTGCACTTCCTTGTTACTCAAGATATAACATTGATCAGTAAACCTTGATATGCCTTCTGTTCTTCATGTTTGTTCAGATAATTAATTTTCAGATAATTAATTTTGCTGTTATATAGTTACATCCTAATTTCAGTATTAATTTCTCCAGGTTTAACTTTAATTTGTTCATTATTAGCATGCCTGTGCCTAAAAAAATTTATTTATCTGCAGGTTTTCTTAATATCAAGCCTTTCTTGAGCCCTTAATTTCTGTGGATCTTCTGTACTTGATTTAATTTTGCAATGTATCCAGAAGTATTGGGCTTTGGGTTTGTATATAATGTTCTAAAATTTGTCATCTTCTGATCATAAAATCATGTTGCTTCTGTGGTTATTACATAATCACAGATTACGTTAGTTCCCACTGCTCTGATAGTTCATTTCAGATTGCTTTTTCACCATTAATGCAAGCCCTGCTATCAAAGGTTCCTTGTCCAAAGTCCCTTCTAAGTGCAGATGTGGCATAATGCCCTTAACTATGTAATTTTCAAAAATGCTTTTGATTTGATTAGTCCCAGACTACCAGCCAGTCCATGTTCCTACTTCTCCTTGTGCTTTCCTCTTCACTGTAAACCATTTGGACCAAATTTATGGAATCTAGCACTATACTGAAAGTTACTTTCCTTTTACTTCCAAATAATTGATAAATATCTTGAGTAACTGTGTTTAGTATTAATCTCTGCCAAAATGCAGTGTTGACATGGCTGCTCAGTAATGATTTGCTGACAGGCAGGTTCAGAGAAAATTAATTTATGCAATGCATGCTTTTTTGGTTGGTATGAATGTGAATGTTCTGATCACTTAATTGTTACCTCTGAAGACTAATTATGGCAAACTATGTTACCATCCATTTCACTGATTGTTTTGGCAGTACTGCTGAAAGAATTTTGAACTTTCAAGCTTGTGTATTTTTACCAGGTGTTTCAACTAGGCTTGTATGGTACCTCTCTCCACAAAACTTCCTTTAGACTTTATGGAAAATATTCTACAAAAATACAGTGCATGAGTCTCATTTGAGAGAGACATTCATGCTTCATTATATGTTTGTTGGAAGACAAATTAGTGCTTAAATATTGGAGCCTTAATATTAAAGTTTCTAACCCTTTTGTATTTTGGGGGAAATTGGAAGTTTTGTGAAGGGTAGATCTTCAGAAAAAAAGATGGAAGTCATCAAAAGCTGTAGCTTGAGACGTTTTTTGTAGCTGAGGATGCATTCATCCCTGAACATGTCTTTAGTCAGTTTGCTCAAAAATAAACTAGCTTGTATGTCCCAGTACAGAAAATGTATATATCTGTGTCTAATTCTTCATACATTCATATAATCCCCTTGACTTCGAGATAGAAATGTGTGCTCTTTTCAAGTGTGTTTGCCCCATATTTGCATTGAACATGAATTGCTCCATTTTTTCAATAGACTGTCAAAACCTTAGTACAATTTTTTTCCAGACTTCTGGGTTCTTTGTGTTCTGTCTGACTGTGTTACTGTACATGTAAGTGAATTTTTCTGTTGTCATGTCTTCAACAAATTTTAATGCTACAAATGCTTTGGTTGTCTTTCTTAGTTACATAGGTAAGTGAACTATGTTGAAAAAAGAGATACTGATTTGCCAAAAAGATGTTTGCTGTCTACCTTTTTGTGTGGTCATATTTCTTGTTTACTAATGCATGAGTTATCAGGCAGTTTGTCCCTTTTGATTTTCAAGATATCACTGTCTTTTTAAACTGTATTTTCTGTGAATTCTTGTTCATGCTTAAAGCTTAGAAGCCTTGCACAGAGAGAGAGCTACAACTTGATTTGTCAAAATTTCTTTGCAGAAGTTCAATGCTTAGTTTTGGTTTTATTTCTTTCTATGAAGGAGTTGCACTTTTTTTGGTGGAAAAATTGTCTGAGTTCTTTGTTTAGATCAGCTAACGTGTAAAATCAATACAAATTTTTCTGAAAACTTTAAAATGCAGGACCTCTGATACTTGTTATGGAAAAAGAATCATGGTTTTATTACATGCCACTTGATCCATAAAGTCTAGCTGATTTCTTATCTGACACCTGATGTATCTTAAAGCAAATAACCATTAGCTAGATACTATTAATTCTGCCAGTGGTAAAATTAATGTAGTAACAAGGTGGAAGAACTAATGAGGAGGATCAAAGTGTCTGATTATGTGCAGGTAATTCATCAGACTTCAAAACTCAGATCATGGCACCACAAACTAGTAAAATGTATAGCTAGTAGAAAAACAGTATTGGATGCCTTTAGAAACATAAAATTTTGTACTTTAGGGGAGTTAGCTAATTGTTATCTGTAAAGTCTGGGCATCCCAGTGATAGGTGTGTTCATATGCTGTTCAAACATAGGGGATATAGCTGCATCTCTCTTTTTTTAACTCTTAAATTGTTAAATGCACAGTAGATTTTATTCTTCTGGTAAAGAACTTGATAGTTCAAATGTGTAAAGTACTTTCAGAAAATTAGTAATTTTGCTGTATGAATTTGGGAAATGATAAAACAAAACTCCTTCTGCTAAAAAAGACTAGAACTTTTTAAAAATTATAAGTCATATAAAATACTGATCTGTTGACTGGCCTGGTTGATGTGAAACAATTTCCATTATGCATATGATCTTGGATTCCATATACACAAAAAAAAATCTACTTGTTTTTTTTAATTCTATTTAATAGACTAAAATAGTTACTACACTATAATTGGCAATTAAAGTACATAATCTTCCCAGAAAATATTAATGAGAGTAAGCTGTTAATTTACCCTGTTGAAGTCAGGCTCAGTTTTACCAAGATTGTTTTCTCTCCCCAGTGTTTAGTTGTATGAGTGCCAAACTCTGGTTACAGTGAAGGTTTGCTGGATATTGGTGCCCACATAGGGCACTGTGGTCTGACTGGGTCTCCAGCAGACACTGAGCTCACTGTCACAGAACTGAGGAACCTAGGAAATCTTTTCTGTATGTTTTTCCTGCATTTTAGATAGGTTTGTGTGTAACAGTATTAAAGCAATATTTGAGACTGGAGGAGAAAAATGTCTTTTTAAAGCCTCTTCTTTTATAGTGGATGGCCTGAAACCAGTGCCATTGGAAAACAACACTAAATATTAAAAGAACACTTGTGTTTCAAAATTCGGAATCACAGCTGCAGTTGTCAGTACTGTCAGCACGATCAAACACATCCTTACTTTAGGTCATAGTGGTGAGCAGCTGCACCAACTTCCTGGCTGTCTGTCAAGCCTTAGCAGATACAGGATTCAGCTGTCTGGGCATCATCTACTACTTGGGAAACCTGATCCATATTGTCTTCAGGGCTAAGTGACTGGTCAGGTCGGAAGTGTCTTTTAGGCTGTCAATTGAATTGCTGATAGTGAAAAGATAACATGAAAGACGAAGGTTTTCTTCCTGAGTATCTTCTGTGGACTTCTGTTTGGGTCGAATAGTTCCAGTGGTCTGTTTTGCTTTCTCCATATTAACCTGAAAGAGCACCAGTACTTGGCTGCCTTAAGCTGAGGCTTCATACCACTAAACATAACTTCTAAACTTCCTCTGTCTAAAATGCTTTAAGATGTTACAATTAAACTGCTTTTTATGTGTTTTCCTGTTCTGAAAAGTGGCTTTGAAAATTTTGAGGTGCAACTCTTCCTGACAGGTTATTGGGAGCCCTATGTCAAAGCTGCTGTGACTTCAATTCTATTTATTTTTTTTTAATTCATTGTGACAGCCATTGTGGTATCAAGAGATACACTGAACTCCTTCATCTTTTTGTATATGCATGGGAGACAGTAGAGATAAGTGTTTTTTAATTCTGGTTGAGTGCTTGTTTGAGGTTGTACAGCCATCTTCTCTAGGTGGGATTTCTCATTCCTTTGATAGTCAGCAAACAGCAGGGTGTCTTATCTATGTTAGGTCTTCCTCTATCACTTAACTGCCTGAAGAAAGCCTAGATACCGTCTTTGATACCTCATTTTAAAGTGGAGCACAGTGTCCTCTGGATATAGTTACAGAAATACCTCCAAAACTACAGCAAGAGCCTAGATGACCTATTTCAGGATATGCTCTTCATTTTTAAATGTTGGTTAGAAGCATTCAGGGTTTAACTATTTGCATATTTTGAGAGGTAAAATTAATAAGTAATAGCTAATGGGGTGCAAGATATAGGAAAAGCCAACTGTCATGAGGTATCTCCACTGTTAAGTAATTCCAAGTGAACACACACAGTGTGTTTGATTATATTGAGGGATTGAAATAAGGTGGTGAAAATTGTCATTGAAGTTAACTTCCTAGAATATTTTTGCCAGTATCAGTGTTTACACTAGAGAGCTGGTAAACCTATTGTTACTTTCCCGTACAAGACAATCTAGAGATTAAGCTATTAAATCTTAAGATTCTAAGAGATTAAGAGATTCCAGAAGCTGTTATACATGGCAGTTTTGGAGTAAAATAAGATAATATTTAATAGATGTGATTTTATTGTAAAATTTACCTTTTGAAATAGACAAAAAATTGTATCTGTGTTGTCTTTACTAATATCTGCATAGTAAGACAAATGCTGGTATTACACTTTTGGGTTTTCACTTAATTTTGAGGAGTATCTGTGATTTCATTATATTTTCTACACTTCCCACAGAAGGATGTTAAAAATTCAAATACAAATTTTAACTTATTATTTCATTTATTGAAATTTGACAGGTAAAGTTAAAAATTCTTTACAAAAACAGGTCTCTGAACAACGTGCAGTGAAACTCTGAACAGTGAAAAGTTTAGAAGTTCATTAGTCATCCTGTTAACTTTCAAGATCTATATGACTTTTCTGTTCATTTTGGACTTGAAACAGTTCTCTATCCCTTTATTGTTTTCTTAAATACTCAGTTCCTAGGTTTCAGTGTGCTGTTTCTGCACATATACTTTTAGGAAAAGAAATTCTGCTCAAGAGTCTGTAGCAAACAGTCCTCTGTCCTCTTTAGGAATTTTTTTAAGAGATTTTTCTCCTCTGAAGTATTTGCAAAGTAGTCGCAAAGGCAGATAAACGATCAGACAAGTGTGGTTCTTCTTTTCCTTGCCCACCACCTTTAAATGACTTGGATATTTTTCTATTTGTTTGAGTATTAAGAGTAGTTTTCTACTTGCTTAGTAAATTGAAGTAGTTTGCTGGGTGATTGGATGATTGTAGAAACACAATAGAAGAGAAAGGAGCACAAAGACATGCATTGGAGAGTGAAAAGGTGGAGTGGAGTGTAGAACTTCCCTCTTGATTGCAGTGGAGTATTAGATTCAGCTCTTTCAGTTTAGGAACATTTAGTCATTGTGAATACAGCATATTTTGAATACAAGTGGAAAAAGCAGAAGAGTCCCACTGGGCACACCTGAGGTTTCTGGATGCTTTCTGAATGTTCAAGCTTCTTTCTGCTACTTATCTTCTTGTCTTTCCTAAAGTTCTGTCAATTGTCCATTTTAAATCTAATTTTGAAATCATCTTATATAGTGGATGCATTTTCAGGGGCTGGGGTTTAGGTTATTGTGGTCTTTCCTTCCTTTCCCATGAGTTTGCTGTTCCCATTTAATGCCATTTGAAGTGCAGAGAGAGCAGAAAACAGTAATCAGTGTTAGAAATGAGGCCCAACATTTGCATCTTCCTAAATGTGTAAGTGCTAGAACAGAACTGTTTGTGGTTGGAGAAATCTGAGAATAGAGAAGCCATCTGTTGACTCAGAAGTTTCTATTTAGCATAGCTGACCATAAAGTAATACAGAATTGTCTAAAATTCACCTTTCTACCTTTGCCAAGTTCTCTGAAGCTAGCTGGACTTAAGAATCTTTTAAACAGCTTCTGTGCTTTTGCCTGTACTAATCTTCTTTGTCAAGTGGTGTAGCAGTAACAAGAGCTAACTTATCTGGCGCTTCAGACATAGTTCAAATAGAAGAGGGGCTAAGTGGGTGCATTGCTATTTACTTCTAATAAAAATAAAATTATTATGCAAAACTCTGATTCTCTTTTTAACAAAGAAATTGAAGCCACTTCCTCAGTGGAAATTTTAAGATAGGATTAAGAGTTGAGGAGCTAAACCTGCTTCTGAATTATTACCTGCAGTAATGCCTGCAGTACTTGTAGCATTACTTTTTCTTCTTTTTTGCTTTTGTATAGAAGAGAAGAAGCCTAAAGTCAAGAAACCAAAATTAGAATTCCCTGTATACACAGCTCTGGAATCAAGTGCATACATACCATCTTATGATCATGGAGCTTCAATTGAAGAGATTGAGGAACAGATGGATGATTGGTTGGGAGGCAGGAACAGAACTCAGAAAAAGAAGGTAGGTTGAAAATCTTTCATGTTGTTATATATTTTAAATGTTGATTCATTTGCTTGCCTCTCAGGAAAGCAGAATATTGTGTGTATGCCACCACAATATTCATATACTGTTAAAGTGTAGAGAATTATTAATTATCTGGCAGAGATATAACAGAAAAAATTATATTAATGTTCAGTGTAATTTGTGTAATGATACTGGAAATGTTGTTATAATAGGATGTCATTGATTAAGCCATATGAAAGCTCTCTATGGTTTCTAATATAAATACTATTCTTGTTCACTAGAAATTAGTAGAACATAATGCTGTCAAGTTGTATGAGGCTTGGTTCTTTCTCTTAATTGCAGTTAATAACATTTTGCTTGCAAGAATAGATTCTTCTCTATTAAAATAAAAGCAAAGGAAAAAGAAAAAACCTTCTCTTTATAATATGCAGATGTATTATCTTTTGATGATAGAACCGATTACGTACTTTGTGCATTTTATATGATGCATGGAACAGTTCTAACAATTCAATTTAGGCCTGTTGTTAAGGTTCTTTCTACTCAGAGATAAGGGTTCTTAGTGGCAGTTAGTGTAATTGTGTTCTGGTAAATTTTATTGAATCATACTAGCTTGAAAATGTATAATTTTCATGTTGGAACTGAGAATAAACATTGTAAATTCTTCTGCTGTCTTGAAAATCTGCCTTCCTTGGAAAATAGATGTGCTTGAAGTTGGTTTGGTTGTGTGCTTGATCATTTGAACCCCAAACTCATCTTCCCCTTCCCAAAGACAGAAATTGAGCTAGTCTTTGAGTTTCCATGAAAATGGAGAAATTGAATAAGACTAGGCCTATTCCATCTATAAATTTACAGCTTCTCACAAAATCCATAGAAGTTGTGTCTTCAGAAACACTGCTAGGAGAACTAGTTGTAAGTCCATCCTTCCAGATATCCTCAACAAAACTTGATTTTCTACACTTCCATCTGGATGTTCAGTATTGTGTCTCATTGCTCTGATAAATTAGTGTATTTTTAAAATCATATTCTGTTACTAAAGGGATTTACCTTTTAGGGACAACCAGGCAGTTTGTAGGTATGCTGTCTGGGTAAAGTGTTTGACCTGAACAAACTGATGAGTCGTGCTTCCTTTGCTTGACAGCTAATATGTTATTAGGGTGCAACATCAACATTTAATACAGTTGTGGAGGGAAACAGATTCATAAACTGCACAAAGAAATGGAGAATATATGTCACAGGCTCTAGGAGCCTAGAGGAGCCATTTGTATCTAATAGGAGAAGGGCTGTGTCATATGATTTGTAATAAGCTCACTGGGAAAATGGTTGTACCACAAGTGAATTGCTCCTAACTGTCATTTGACACATTTTCCGTTTTAGAAATATGTATTTTTCATCACATCATGGATGTGAACTGGATCAGCATCCCTCTTCTGCCTCTTGCACGGACGTGAAACCAAGTGGTGTGTAACGTCCACCTCTCAGCTCTGCTTGTTTTAGCAAAATGTTACTCTGTCATAAATCATTTTGCCATCAGACCTTTTCTTGGGATTGTCATTCTTCACTCATAAGGAAGCCTGTTACCTTCTTTTTTCCCTGTCTTCTGTGGTAGCTCAGGGATGTGGACTGTGTACCAGTCAACAAACATCAAAGTAGCTTGATAAAGTAGTACATTACTTTGTCATCCTTCCAGGAGTAACAAGTGGAGTTGCTTTCCCTGCTATTGGCATCCCAAGTGGAGATGACTACAGTAATTTAGTATTGTTCATCAACTGCTCTGCACCATTGATATTTGTACTTTAGAGGTGCCTATTAATCCATAAACTAGTGTTTTGGAAATGCTGTACTGTGCAAAGTGCCTAATTTGATAGAAAGATTAGATTATGTTCAGTTCTTAGGTTGATTTATTATTTTTGAATACTTTGAGTTCTTTTTTCCCTTGTGATTTATTCTTTTTGATTGCTGCTTCCACAGAATTTAAATATTAAAGTAGATAAAGAACAGGTTGTAGAGAAGAAAACAGCTTCCTTCTTTGGCATTTTAAAATTATCTACCAAGGGAAGGAGAAAGAGGAATGTTTTCTCTTTTCTTTCCATGAGGTTATATAGCTGGATGGAAACATGCTTACAGTGTTGTAAAGTTATTTTTCTGCCCGAGTTTGAGAATGCACTGAGCTTATGTCCATAAGGAGCTAGTCTTGGCATGTTGTTACTCTTTAGTTAGAACTGAAAATTAAATTAAATAACAAAAGAAAGCAAGCCGTTGGGAGGTAGATAATATCAGTATTGCAAAATGGAGAGGTAATTTTTCTGTATTTCTTTGTAGCAGTGATCCATCCACCTTTAGTATCTTTTTAGTATAGTTTTAATTGTTGTACTTTTCAGAAAAAAAATAAAAAGAAAAATAAGAATACTCAACAGAAAGACTAGGTCAACGTTAATGCTAAATTTAGAAAACCATATTTATGAGGGAAGGTTAAATAGTTGGAATTTTAGACCACAAAAAAAGGGAGGCTGTGTGGGAATAATGGGATACAATGCTTTTCCAGTCCTTTCCAGTTTTGTTCTAGGTAAAATTATTATAATTTATTATTACTTACTACCTTTCATAAATTCTGAGAGAAAGAAATACTCAATTTGCTTTGCAGCCAGGATGCTTATGTTGAGATTTGGGAACACGTGTAGGTGGAGGCACATACCAAGAGTATGTTACCTGTATCATTTATGAAACCTTTGCCTCTGTCCTGTTCTCCAACTCAGTCTGTTGGAAGTAGTGTGAGCTGACTCAGTTGTATTTGAGAGCATGGAAATGAAGTAATGGAACTCTAGAGAGGGGTTTTTTGGTTTTTTTGGTTTTGTTTGCTTATTTGTTTGTTTTTGTATTTTTGGGATGGGAGGTTGCTATATAGGAAATCATATACTTATCTAGGACTAAATTGCATATTCATATAGTGCTGGCTCTACTATTCATGCAAACTGCATATGAGTAAGCACCTGGGAAGAATTGCTAAAAGCTTCTTCTCATGCTGATCAACAAAACTCTTCAAAGCAAAACAAGCAAAGAAAAAATTAATTTTAAAAATTATTTTTGTTTTATTACTGAATGTTTGTGCTCTGTTTCTGAAAAAGAAAAGGTCTGAAAGATCTTACAGGTTGTTGAGATCTTAATTTACTTAACTCAAGTTTCTGAATTTTTTTTTTCCTGGATCTCATTAAAAGGTGACTGGAAAACTTGTTCTGTGTATGCTTATTAGTAATTAAGGGAAATTTAGAAGGAATGGACTTCGTTTGAGATGTAGTATTTTGTAGTCTGAATATGTTGTTAAGCCACTATTGCATTAGTTAGTAGCCATTTAACCCTTTACTTCCCTGTTGAACAACCTATTATGTGGAGCTGGAAAAAAAAGGAACTTATTAGAGGACATATTTTGTTACATCTGATCTTGTTCAATCATTTGTGCAAATATTCATACAAGAATATGTGTATTCACTGTTTTTGGAATCATGCTATTGATGAATCATTTCTCTCAGTGGGATTTCCCTCATACTCTTTGTTCTGATTTGATTTTATGTGATTTGTAACACATGTTGTTTTCATGAGAGTTCATTGCTTATGTGAAGAATATTGTTGCATGAAAATCTTGGCCTTCAAGAAATCATTGGGAGATTTATCATTGTCTTCAGTGGGACCAGGATTATAATTCCTTTTGGTTTACAGATTCCTCATCATCTCCACTGGAATCTCCATTTCATATCATTATTTCACTCATTCATTTATGAAGATAGAGTTCCAAGTTCTGTCTCAATGACTGGTGAATACTTTTGACCTTTTGATATTTGCTTGCTCTGTAAGGAGGAGATAAAGGTGGAGAAAGACAGTGCCTGATCCCTTCCAGCTGGACCAGATGTATGGATAGAAAATTATGTTTCTCATTATTTTTGTTTTTCATGTTATCCTCCGGCACTTCTTGGCATTTGGGTGTTTTTGATATTGCAGGAGCACCTGGCTTGATTTGACAAAAGCAGAAGTAGTAAAAACTTTTTTGTGCACAGAGCATGGGAAGCTTAGCATACGTCACTTCCATTTGATATACTGTTAACCTTTAAATTAGGATTATTAAAAATACTGTGAAATAAAAGTATATGTAAGTATATGTAAGCATTGTTTTTACACAGTTTATTTAGATGCTGAAAATGAGGGAGTTACCATTTTTTTTATATTATTGAACTGTAGACTCTTATCATTCTGGTGGTAAACTCCTTTCTGGTTAAAATGAATTTTGTCCTTTGTTTTTCTCAGCCTGGGCCATCAAAGCAGTGTGTTTCAGATATAGGATATTGATAACCGAGTGAGCTTTTTAATCATGAAGGTTTTATTTGAAAGTTGGCTGTGGAACAGGGATATAACTTTAAATGTACAAAAGATAACTCTCTGCTTTCTAATATTAAAAAGCAAAAAGCTATACAAATGCTTTTGTTAGCTTAAAATGTATAAGTTTGACAATTAAGTCTTAGTCATTTTATAACCTTGTGCATTTTATAATTGCCAGCTAGCCTGCCACCTGCTCTCTTCTGCCTTGGATCTTCCCACATCTGTGCTGCTTTGAAATCTGAGTATGCTTTTTCTTTAGTAGCAAATAATGTGGTGCTTGTTCTAATCAGATGTCATATGACAGATTACCTGAATACAGTTTCCAAGCTTTTAAAAAATGTTAATTTCTTAAACAAGCAGTTTCTATCTTAGCAGGATTAAGGTGCTGTGTAAACCAGATGTTATAATAAATTGGTCTTTGAGGGGAAGGGTTATTCTGTTCTGGTGTGCAGCCTGAGGTCATCTAGCTTTGAAATAATTTTTCTAAGCAATGAAGCAAATATGCTATTTCAAAAGTGTGTCTGAATTCTAAGGCTCTTTTATTCTTGGAACAGGTACTAATAAGCAGCTATCAGTCTGAGATTCCTCATAGCGTGAGTTACTGGGCCTTAATCCTGGCTCAGAAGGATTGCTGTAGGTCCAGAAAGTAAATCTGTGTTCCCAATGAATATAAGGCTCTGTATTGAGACTGCCAGCAACCATACATGTTAGTGTCAGTTATGAAGCTATTCACTGGAGCTAGTCTAAGTTCATAATACATTTTAACCTGAGCTCCAAATTCTCATCAAATGTTGATGACTTTGAGTCATTATTGATCTGGGCCATATTGAATTTAGTAACCCTGAGGTGAAAATCTCCGAATTCTATTACCAGACTCTTAAAAATGTAATGTTATTGAAAAGATGCTTCATTTAAAAAAAATAAAATAGAATCTGCATTAGAGTGTTACTGAAAGTGTTAAGAGTTCAGACTTTGTTATGCTTAGTGTCACTGCAAATATTGCAGACTCAGCCTGAGCAGAATACTGGGGTTTGCATGTTAAAAAGACTCTACAGTTTATGTTGCATAGACTACTCCTGCAGGTGGCATATTTACATTAGAGTTATTACTGTTAATGAAAAATTATACACATGCTTTTAAAAATAATTGTTTAAATCTACCTGTTTTCTTTGGCTCCTATCTGAGGTATGGAACAATGTATATATTTTTCTTCTATGCAACAGAATTGAAATATGATGAAATATTGGTAAGTTAGAATAATCATTTAGGTTTGAAAAGACCTCTCAAGATCATCTGGTCCAACTCAGCACCACCATTTTCACCACTAAGCCACGTCTAAGTGCCACATCTGTCAGTCTTTTGAAAACTTTCAAGAGGAATGATTCCACTGCTTCCTTGGGTAGCCTGTTATAATGCTTGACAGTCTTTTAGTGATAAAATTTCTCCTAGTATCCAATCTAAAACTCCTCTGGTGCATTTTGAGGCCATTTTATCTTATCTGATCTACCTTGAGCCTCCTTTTCTCCAGGCTGAACAACCCCAGCATCCTCAGCTGTTCCTCATCAGGCTTGTGCTCCAGACCCTTCCCTGAACTCTCTCCAGCACCTCAGTGTCCTTCTGGAATTGAAGGGCCCAGAACTGAACCCAGAATTTGAGGTGTGGCCTCCCCAGTGCTGAGTACAGGCGGATGGTCACTGCCCTGGTCCTGCTGGCCACACTGTTGCTGATCCAGGCCAGGATGCCATTAGACTCTTCTTGGCCACTGGGCACTCACTGGCTCATGTTCAGCTGCTGTTGACCAGCATCCCCAGGACCTTTTCCAACTTGGATCTTTGCAGGCACTCTGCCCCAGCCTGTAGCACTGCAGGGGTTGTTGTGTCCCAAGGGCAGGAGCAGGCACAAGCACTTGGCCTTGTTGAACCTCAGACCTCTGGCCTCTCCCCATCCATGCAGCCTGTCCAGATGCCCCTGCAGAGCCTTCCTGCCCTCCAGCAGATCAGCACTCCCACCCAGCTCAGTGTGTCTGCAAACTCACTGAGGGTGTCCCCCATCCCCTCCCATGGATCATTGATAAAGATATTAAACAGAACTGGTCCCAGCACTGAGCCCTGGGGAACAGCACTGGATGCAATTCCATTCACCAGCACCCTCTGTGCCCAGCCATCCCAACAGTTCTCCCTGCATCCAACAGAGCACCTGGCTAAGCCATGAGCAGGAGATGCTGTGGGAAATGGTGTCCAAAGCTTTCTTAAAGTCCAGGTGAGCACATCCAGAGCCTTTCACTCATCCACTAAGTGTGTCATCTGATCACAGAAAAGGAGATCAGGTTGGTCAATGGGGACCTGCCTTTCACCAACCTGTGCTGGCTGGGCCTGATCCCCTGGTTGTCCTGCAGATGTGATGGCTCTCAAGAGAGTCTGCTCCACGACCTTCCCTGGCACCCAGGGAGAGTGTGGAAAAGGTGTCCTTTTGTTACATGTTATATTGGTGATGAAGAGAACAGGATATACCAGTAAAATAGTTTGACATCTTGGTTATTTTAAAATGTTTATGTAATTACATATTAGTGATTCTATTCCTCTTTATTTTCCTCTTTGCTAGCCACCAACTCAGTCAGATTAATGAACAGATGATAACCAGAAAGATTTTTTCACTTTTTCAAGCATTTTAACTAACAGCCGAGTGCTTGTTGGTTTTCTGGCTAATTTGTTTCTCTTTATGTGACTGTTGAACCAGAGCAGTGTATTTCTAGGAAATTAGTGTATTGAGCATATTTCTATCCAGTTGGTGTATTTTAAATTTTGTTTAGAAACAATAAATTTATTTACTTTTATGTACTCTTTGAGTCATCTTTCCTTAAATGCAGGCAATAACCTTATTTTCAGGTTTCTATCTTGAGTATTTAAGTCTCTAAGTACTTTACTTTGGACTTGAATAGCTTTAAGGAGAGAATAAATGTGATTCTAAAAAAATATTATTTTAATTATTGAGTTTTCCTTGGAGAGGATGACCCACATATTTAGATCTAGAATAAGGCTTGTCTGCTTTTGAGCTGTGAATATCAAATCATTAGGGTCACGAATCTAATTTAATCTGCGGTATTAAACATGCAAGGTTTTTTAGGCCTTGGTTTTCTTAAAGAAGAATAAAATGATAGGATGATGATATATTCTTTTACTAGCATCTCGAGTTGATGATTTCAATGTTATGGCAAATATACTTCAAAGAACAAATTGTATTTGTAAACACATAACGAAGTAATTTCTCCTAGCATTGGATTTAGAGCAAATAGTTTTTATGACTGAGACAAATGCCACAGATAGTAAGCATTAAACCAAGAGTTAGAGTTTTGCCTGAAATAGGTCATGACTGTGTAAAGACTCTGAATAAATACGAACTGAGTAACTGCTATGTAAGTATGTGTAATTTATGTATTTTCCTTTTTGGCTTTCTCTCTTTGACCTTTAGGTTAGGTTAACAAAGCATAAGAAACCTTATTTCTTTATTTATTCTTGTATTTTTAAAAGGTAATGGTATGTTTTTAGACTATAGATCATTCGATAATATCCTGCTTTCAAATGTCCCATGCTCAGACCAGTTAGAACTGCAAGCAAGAAAGTCATGCTATGAACATTTAAAGATAATATTAAAATTTATCTAAATGATATAGAGAAATTATTGGAGATGACAGCCAGAAAAATAAGGGGGTTTGGAAATGGTATGTTTCACAGCACAACCAAAATTCAATCTAGATTGCAACAGAAACAAAGAGCCAAAATATATATTTCCCGAAGGACACTTCCTAAAGATAGTAACAATATGTTATATAAACACTTATGCACTAGTTAAAAACATAAATCAGCCATGCATATGTGTTGAATTAAGGCAATACAGTTGACATTTGCCTGATATTTCCTGATTTTGATTGTGTTTCTAAACTTTCCTCCTAATTAAATATAGTGGCATGGGTTCTTGTCTTGTACAGACAAGAGTAATACACTGATTTCAACACCATGCTATAGATGTTGTGGTGTCAAATTTTAGCTTTCAATAGTTTTCCAACTGAATCTGTGTTCTGGAAGAAGTGATTGATGTGACTTGCTGCCATAATTCAATCTGGCTAGTTTCACACATGTACTTTCAGTATGTAGTCCTCAGTTTTTTGAATCTGTCAGCTGAAAACTACCAAAGAGCTCCATTTAATTGTGCAAAGTATTAACATGTGAGGACAAACACACAATGTTTTTAAAATGCAGCTCTGTTTCTGCACTGGGAAGTACTATAATCTCAATTCATGCACCTGCCTGGGTCCAGATTAGGGCTGTATAGCTTTTTACATTAACTTTCGTAGCTCAGGTTGGATTGGTTAATCTACCTCAGGTATCGAGTCCTGTTGCATTTCTGAGATTGACATGGTAGTTGTCTATCACAGAAAAAGATGGTAGTTGACAGTAAAGAAACCTCATTCCTGTGAGGAGAAACTGGAAATTGAGCTTTCCTAGTCAATCCTTGAAGATCTGACTTTTGTCATTGTTGGTGTCTCTTCTGTCCTGAAGGTCGTTTCCATTTTACATAAATTTGCGAGAAAATGTACAGTACTTTTGTAATTAATAGTTTTTGTTGCACCAGTTTTGTTTTCCTCTCAGCCTGGGCAGAATGTAGAAAAACACCTGATGGGATTGCTCTGATTTAGCCCAGTTGGAGTCAAGGGGTGGTGGAAAACCTTGTTTTCCTAGGTGGAGTTCCCTCACTCACTTCCGAAAACAAAGTCGCTCTTATCTCAACTAAAGAGGAACAGTAAAGAAGCAGAAGGGAGTAGCTGCACATATCAGGGGTAGGAGCTGGAAGAAGATATGAAAGCTGGTTAATTACTGTGACCTTGCCCCACTTGCCTACCCATCTAACAGAAGGGAGAGAGCAATTCAACAATCCCTGTATCCTCACAATTTTGGCAACAAATGAGAGGCAAGGATAAATATCCCTGAAATGGGATTTTCACAGGATCCACAACTTAGGGATCAGAAAGAATTTGCAGTTTATAGCACTGACTTCCATAGTTAATTCACTGCTGCTCTTTTTGGCTTTTTAACATGAATTTGAAAAGTGCAAACTGTTGCAAAATAGTTACTTACTTTTCTTCATATGATTTTAACTATCTTTAAGGTGGAGAAGGAAGTTAATTTCAAATAAATCCAGTTTTAATTTGTAAGTGTAAATCCATAGTGTGTTTATATATCACATTTTCCAGACAAACCAGTTGAAATCTGGTTAGATTCAGCATCTTACTTTCTTTCATACTGCATAGTGCTGTTGCTTTCCTTTCATTTTCTTCCTGGGGCCATAAATATAGTGAGGTTTGGTCAAATTTATTTATAGAAATTACCCAGAAACTGTAATCTATGGTAAACTCCAATTACTAAAATTAAACTGAACAGTGTGAGAGATGTTTGGCTTTTGTTATCATACTAAAGATAAATATGTAATCCTGCCTTGCTAAGGAACAATTTAATCCTTCTGATATAAGCATTTTGTCATTTCAGAATTTTCAGAGAATCTCAATCCAGTTAATTAACCATTTTCTGTATGGGTTTTGTCAGACAGGATAGTCTTGAAAAGATCACCTTTAGTCTTTAAACTCCCAGTTCATCTTGAGCATGCAGTTGTATTCTATTTGAAGGAATAGGAGTTGTGTCCAAAACCATTCTTATAAAATGCTACTGCATAATATATTACTAATCCAAACCTGCAAAAGAGGAGATCACTCTTAAAGTTGGCAGAGTATGAGAAATGGTACATTGTAGTATGGTTAGTTTATGATATTGATGATGGCACTTTCTATAATTTCCAAAATGCATAATTTCTTAAATACCGTGACTTGAGATGCAAATTGTGAAGAAGGGGATGTTCTTGCATCATTTGCAATTGAGTACTGTGTTTTTGCAGCCTCCAGACTTTCATAAAGTAAGCATGCATTTGCAGCATGCATTTACCTGATGTGTTGTATAGCATCAGATTTTTTTACACAGACTTCTTTAGGGAACATCAGCATTCTGACCATCCAAAGTTCTCCTGCCAGTGTTCTTTTTAATAATAAAGTAAACTCTATGCCTGGGCTTATTTTTTTTAAAAGAAAACATACAAACATGAACATGGAAAACATAATACTTCAGTTTCTACTATTTATGTGGTGATATTCACATTGGAAATCTGGATTGGAATAGGTCTGGAAAGAAAATATATCATTAGAGGATCTAGGTTTGTAGCTTCTAGTGTATGAGTGTGTTTCAGTTTATTTTAATGATACTGGTCTCAATGACTGGATATATATGAGTAACTGCAGTATATCACTGCCTTGAGCACTTTTTTTTTTTATTGTTCTTGGTCGGAAAATTTGCCTGGTAATGAGAAAGTGAGTACAGGAAGAATGAGACTGATGTTAATGGGACATTTTCAAATGGCCACAAATTATGGGAAGGAAAATCTGTGCATACGGAAAAAAGGCTACCTTTGATTTTTAACTAGCGCAAAGTTTGTGGTTATATTTGGGAATTTGACAGGCAGGTTCACTGTTTATATGTTTTAACTAATTTTACTAGTGTTTCCCTTATTTTCAATTACATGTATACTATTTCACGACAATTAACAATTTTGAAATTTGGGAGGTTTTTGGCAGTGCTCTGCTTGAAGTTGTCATCACAGATTTGTGTTTTATGAATACATGAAAACTTCTCAGATTCCCCTCCACCCCCTTCATTATTACTTGACAACTTAACAGTCTTACTGTTGGAAAACAGAACTGAAGTTGAGTTTAGTATGGGCCATGTTCATGACATTTTCCAGGTAGCCTATTTAGGGTCCTAAATGCATAAACGTTTCTGAATCTTTCAGGCATATTCTGCTGGGACAGTCGATTTTTTCTTTTTCCTTTCCTTTTTTTTTTTTTCTATTTCGTAGCCAAGATTCTCACTTGTCTTGAGCCATGTCAGAACATCTGTTAGGTTATCAGCTAGTTATCATTCACCTTTTGTTCTCTACAAAAGTGAACTTGTATGTTGAAAGCAAATCTCTAGTTTTGGTATTCTTTGTAGCAGAATGTTATCATCTTTGGACATCTTGCCCCTTTTGTAGAAGGGTAGAATATATAGAATTTTTCCTTTGGGTTTTAGCATACTTATATACTACTGAATTCCACAGTATGTCTTCATACTTTAAGGTGCAAAGTACCTCCTGCATTTGAGTTAAATATCAAGAGATCAGAACATTTAGGCAGGTTTAGGGCATTAGAGCAAGATAGCACTGCTAGTAAAAGAATTTAGTTGCATTTGATGTGAAAGGAAGAACATTATTTAGATATTATGTGTAGTGGTGAAATACTTCAGAGGGAGACAGTTAAAACTATACTTGAAGAAAGTAAAGGGACAAAAAGCTCCCTGATTTTGGATAAGCTATTTAAGATGGATGAAGGTAGGAGGAATATGTTGCCAGCAACAGACCAGTGTAAAAAAACACCACGAAACCAAAAAAATCCAAATATTATTGAGGTAAGATCTTGAGCTTATGATAAATTGTGCCAGGAAGCCTGACAGAAAAAATGGACAAAGAATAGAAGAGGGAGAAGAGGACAGCATTGCAGAACAGTCAGCAGGATTAACTGTGTAATAGTGTCTTGGTCATTGACACCATCACAGGATGGTTTACTGTATTGAATGGTATTTAAATACCCTATGTTAATGTTTTCAGAATACCCAAAACATGCCATGTTGTACTTAAAAGAAGAGTATACAGCCTGATGCTGTAAAATATTTGACACTTTCATGAGTAAAATAATAACTTTGCAAAGAAAAACACTCCGTATTAGTAAGGACTAATCATATGCTTTAATGTATCTGCATGCCCTTGGGCTTGTCTTCTCCAGTGAATTTAGCATGGCTAAAGATTTTTAATGTGTCAAGTAATTATGAAATAAGCTGTCACATGCAATCTGTTGAGACTTACTACCCTATGTACTTATTGAAGTTTATGAAATTTACAAAATTCTCCTAAAGAATTCATTGACTTATATACTACAGAAGATTTTCAATTTCATGTTTTCTATTAAATGGAAATACTTTTCAAACTGCATTTAAGAATCCAAATAGAGTGGTGTTTGAGAGCGATTGAAATGAAAAGCATTCATTCTCCTTCTTTCGGAATTTGTCTCCACATTAATGTATCACAGGCCAAACCTAATTACCTATTCAACCTATATTTTATTTGATCTACATGCCTGAGTGTCCTACAATCAAATTTACTGAAGAGCTTCTCACTTTTTTTCTGCATTAAAACAATTGCCTTGAAGCAGCTAACAATTATAAAATAAATGAGTTAACACTTTCTGCTAAGTGCTACCATTTAAGTTGTAATATGCAATTAAAAACTACATTTTAATTTCTGTTCAATTACATTGACTTAAATAGTAATTTTAGTGTTATACTTATGAACCATTTAATTGTGACATTTTTCCTCTGGCATGCATGATGCAAAAGTTGATTTGATTTTGAGAATGTGGCAACCTTTTCCCCCTCATGGTTTGCTGTAATGACAAAAAGAAAAATAATTACCTGAGCATTGTGTAAATATGATGGAACAATTTAATTTCAAAAACCATAAAAATATGTTGCAATTCAAATTATTTTTCATATTTTTAAAAACTACCTATTTCAGAGGATGGACACTCAGATTGCTTTATGGTAGTATAGATGGGTATTCGTAACATCTATGCATGTACTTGGTCACGTTAATAGCTATAGGTTAAGGAAAGCTTTGTGTTAAGTCGAAACCCAAAGCCTGGTAGAACCTGAAGTGTGAAAAATTACATTGGAGAACAGTGGCCTTTTTCAGGTGTGTATTGCTAGAGACACATGCTTTACTACTTTGGCTTTAGCTCCTTCTTTCAGAAACAAAATGGTTTGAGTTGATGCATTTCGCACAGCTAGTTAACACATTTTTATGTTAATGCTAGAGAGAACTTGCTATGTAACAAGGTCCTTACCAGAATAGATTAAGATTTTCTTTTCCTCTCTGAACCCTCCAGGTCCTTTTAGCATGCTGAAAATCACATTGAAGCATTTTCTAATGTCCAGAATAAACTTCTGGTAAATAATAAGTGCTTATATCCTTCTTCTGTGATGTGTTATTAGTTACTGGCTGTAGGGGTGTGAATATAATCAGAAAACTGTGATTAAGGAAAACAAAACCTGGCCTAAAATGAGATTGTGTCTCTGGAAGGGTCTTACTTCATCCATTTGGTAGTATCATTTGTTGTTTTGATCTCTGAATAACAGTGGAAGTTTATAGTGACCATTCTGCCTGTAAACCTGGTTCTATATCACTTGCAGTTGATGAGTTTCCAGCTTATGTATAAATTGAAAGTATCATGCACTATATTTAATGCCACCCCAATTATATTACAAGATTCATAAAGTTCTTAAGATATGCTGGTCTTTGCAAAGAACCAGAATTTTAGAGTATCTTTTTTTTTTGGTGTTCCGTCCTGTTTCATGAAAAATTGTATCTTAGGCCTGAAAAGAACTTTAAGAATGAACCTCTAGTTGCATTTCTTTCTGTTACATAAGTTCAGGTATTGCCATGAACTGTGCCTGTGTTAGATGCTGTGGTGAGGACACAGCAGCTTCACTACCAAAAACGGCTCTTGGTATCTTTTAAAGAGACTGTTGCTGGAGGGGACATCACGGAACAGTGTTGTGGGTTTGGAATGCTATTTCCCAATTTAGGGTTCTCAATGAAACATTTCAAACCATGTGCTGCTGCTTGATCACTCCCCCTCTCCCTGTGATGGACTGCAGAGGAGAATTGGAGGCACAAAAGATAGAGATTATGGGTTGAGATAGGAGCAATTTACTGGAAACAGCAATGAGATAAGAAGGTGAATAGCAACAATAGTAATGACAGAATTTACAGGAAAAGGTGATTGCTCAACTCCCACAGAAACTCCCTGACAATACCTGACCTCTGCCCCTGCCAACCTAATGGAGCCCTTCCCCAGTCCCCATAAGATGACATGAGGTGGTATAGAATAACCTCTGAGTCCTAACCATGTTTCATTCTGGCTACTGCAAAAATTAACCCTGTTCTGGCCAGAACCATAGCAGTCTTTCAGTTCCAGTTCCAACCTCCCAACTTAGTGTCTTCAAACAGCAGTGTCAACATGACTGGTGCATCTGCTTAGGAGAGGAGAAAGAGTATAATGTAAGAAAACTGTAGAATTTTAAGTATAACTTTGAAAAACATTTTATTTTTCTTAACAATTTCCTGTTTGATAAATCACTTGAACATTCATCCAAATTTAACTGTTCTAACAGGTCTTTGTGGATCAGCATAGAAGAGTGGTTGCAAATGTGAGTGTCTCTCTGAACATCAGGAATGCTCTCTTATTGTGAGAGTGGCAGACCATTGGCACAAGTAGCCCAGAGAGGTTGTGGAGTCCCTCCTTGGAGACAGATATTCAAAAACTGGTCATGATCCTTTGCAGCTAGCTTTAGTGAACCTACTTGAGCCAAGTGTTGAACCAGATGACCTCCAGAGGTGCCTTCCAACCTCAGCTCCCTGTATTAAGTGGTGTGTATTTACTCATGAACTTTAATCCTAGTCTCAAACAATTCCAGGGTAATGTCAATTTTAACTGACTGTAATAAAGTATTCTGAGAGTAACATCTTATTCATCAGATATAAGTGATGTCTTGTATCTTCCTGATCAAGTAAAACTGAAATAGCAGTGATTCTTCCAAACAATTCTAGTTAAAGAAAACTAGGGGTAGAAAGTTCATTAGTTCATTTAGGCTTCTGATATTTGATTTCTATTTGCAGGCTATGTAGGGAGTAATTGCTCTCTGACTTTAAATGGGGACATTTATGGTCTTACAACCTTTTTTTTGGTTGTGTGTCCTTTTCATATGTGCTCATTTTTTCTGTGTTTTATAGAATTGTAATTTTTATCTGTAATCCCTTTGAACCTTTGAGATCATGAAAGGGCTTCAGCATTTAAGTGAAGCTAACCAGTATGTTCTGTGACTTAAAAGGCATGACAACAATTTTTAGAATGTAGACATCCGTGGAAGATTTTCCTTTTTTATAACGTAGTAAAAAAAAAGAAAAACTTTTTTTCAGAAGTCCCTAAATCCAGGAGTAACTTTGGTATAGGAAATTCAACCAGTTTGTTAGGTTATACCAATAAGTAATAAATTTTTTATATTTATTTCTTATGGAGGTAGAGCTGCATTTTTTTATTGCCAGGAGAGTTTTACTTAAAATCTGGTGTTTAGGTGTTGCAACCAACAGCAGCAATTGTAGATGCTTGTAATCTGTAGTTTTAAGGGGATATCACCAAAAACTTATTCCCCAGAACTTCTCCTAGATACAAACCATTTATTTTGGTACTTCATAATTCTTCAGTGGGTGTACTGAAGCTGGCTGCCAGGTCCTTACCTAGCCATTCTTTCACTCCTTATTCTCAACACAATTGGCTGAGAAAATAAGATGAAAAAGCTCATGGGTTGAGGTAAAGGTATGGAGATCAAGCAATCCACTGGTGGTACAAAAAAACAGACTTGATGGTACAAAATAGACTTAACTTGGGAAAAAATTAATTTATTGCCAGGTAAAATAGAGTTGGATTGTGAGAAATCAAGACAAGACCTAGAGCACCTTTCTCCCACTCCCCCAGAAGTCAAAGGCTCAACTTCACTCCTTTCCCAATTCTTCTCCTTCCTCCCTGCTCCCAGTGGCCCAGATGGTAGGGGTAGGGAGCATTTGGTCAGTCTGTAACAGTTCCTCACTGCCACTCCTTCCTTCTCACACCTTTTCCTGCTCCAGTGTGGGTCCTCCACAGGTTGCAGCATGGGTCTCTGCTCCAGCAGGGTCTATTGCACAGGCTGCCAGAAACTCTGCCCTCCTCTGACATTGGTGCCTGCAGGGCTGTTCTTCACACTTCCCCTCACACTGCTGAGCAGCACTTTGCCCATTCCTAAAAGCAGTGCCACCAGAGGTTCCCAGAGGTGCCAGCTTGGCTCACGGGCTCAGCTGTGTCCTGCAGTAGGTCTGCAGTACCCAGCACTGGGCAGCTCCTCACCTCCTTTCAGAGAGGCTGCCTTGGATACCAAAATTCTGCCCACAGTCAGTTGATAAAAAATTCTCAGTTTTTCTGTCATATTTCTAAAGATTTTTGCAACTAAATACTGTTTTCATTCTTTTACATCCCCTGTTTTTCCAAGGTGATGTAGCTTTAACCAGATTACTTCATATCAATGACTAGACATTAACAAGTCACTGTTTTTGAGCACTTTTAGCTCTATTGACAAGAAAATATTTTTATTAAAGTAATATAAAGTTGTTTTTGAGGTATTCTTGTTCTGCAAAACCTAAGAATTTTGCTTAGCTATGCCTTCCTCTACAGATTATTGATTAAGGACTGAAGCATTTTTAAAGTCAGTATTCAAAACTCTTGGCTCTGAATTCTTGAAGTAGGAATAAATAATGAGTAGGAAGGGGGAAGGAAAATCAACTCTGAATGGGGTTTTTTTTGTCATTTAGAGATTTACATTAAAAAAAGGTGTAAAATAGATATTAAGAAAATCTAGAAATTACTGAAGGGTTAGAAATTATGTCTACTGATACTTGAAGAGGGACCTTTATGGGAGAAAATACTTGTTATTAAAGGTTTGCTTGGTCTGGGAGGAAGACAGAGAAAGGCCAGTGGCTGGAATTGAAAGGCAGAGATGTTGGAATGAATGTAGAATAATAGCACTCATCTTGTGAGTATACAACACATCTTGTGCTTCATTTTCAAGTCTCTGTTTGCCACCTTTTCTGTAAGATGACTGATTAATACTGTTTTTCAAGTATCTGCAACTTTCTGAATATAGTCATAAATTTAAAAAGTGTCTTACTGCTCCATGTAGCTGGTTCTTAACTTGATTTATATTTAATTCTCCTCCTCTTCCTTCCCTGCTTTTTGCCTGTCTTTTTGAACACAAATTCTTAAGTCTTAAGGTATGGCTTATTCAAATCTAGGAATACCCTGGCAGCACCAAATACCACTGCTGAAGGTGGTGGTGGGAGAATCTCTAATTCAGTACAACTTCCTGCTGAGGTTAAGTAAGATGTGTGTGGATATATTTATATATAGCTATATATAGGGAGAGAGAGGCACATCTTAGGAATGAGAGAACTGAATAGTAATTACTTTTTGACCTGCATTAGCTGTGAAGTGTATTTGTAAATAAATGTTTTAGTTGTTTCTGAATGGATGGCAACTGGTTTTGTTTTCGCTAAAATGTATGGGATGTGTTGTATTGGCATTATATGTTTATGGACATATTTGCATTTTGGTTTGTAATATGCTTAAATTCTCGGAGTTGAGTTTTGGTTTTGGTTTTTTTTGATGAGGGGATTGATTTTGTTTGTTTGTTTCAATGCTTACAGATCATCTGTTGACATGCAGTTAGAATGGGTTAATGTATAGCTTGAAGGTAAAATAAAATTGTCAAAATTGTGAATAATTAATATATGGTGGCCAGAGGACGAATCACAAATATAACCATTTTACTGGAATTAAGTTATTCTTGTCTCAGATTAAAAAGTGAAGATAGCTATTTTGGGGGGTCACTGTAGTGAGGAGCTTCAGAAAGGGAAAGGCTTATGCAAATCCAGAATAAGGTAAACCCAAGAACAAAAAATGACAACTTTTTGTTTTCCCAAGAAATAGGGAAATGAACACTATCAAGGATTTTGAAGAAATACTGGATGATCAAAATATAAAGCAGTTTCTAGAAGATGCTAGGGCCAAAATTCCTTTTCACTCATGTTTACTACAAGAAGTTTAGAGACTTTTGACATCATGTATTGAAGACAAGTGAGAAGGGAATGTTTTAGATTGAAGTGTTCATCTGAGGATGATAAATAACAAATTGCTTGGAACAATGGTCTTCACCATTCGTTGACCTGAAAAGAACTCCAATATCAAATCCATTTAATACTGCTGTTAATATTTTAGCAATTACTTAAATGAGCCTTGAAATGAAAGATAGAAATAGGATACCAATTTTTGAGCTTGCTTGAGAATTCTGGGAAGTACAGACTGGTTAGCATGAATTCCATACTGGGTAATTTTTTTAAGTTATGAAATGAATGGTACTATTAGGAATGCCAATTTAAAAATAATAGTAGGAAGTCTGTGAATTTAAAGAAAAGTTATGCCTTACTATTAGAGCTTTACAATGCACTTGGATTTTATAAAGGTTTTGACAGATTCTGTCAGCAAGACTTTTTATAGACACAAAGTAATGTTAAGATGGAAAGGAAAATCTTTAGAGTAATGCTTGTCAAGAACAAGAAACAGATACATTTTTGTTATTGCAAAATGTCACTAGAGGAGTTTCATATAAATCTGCAAGGATCTGTTCAGTACTGCAAATGGTCTATAGTGCAGTGAATTGCAAGGGAAAACAGAGTTATTCAGGGCAGCACTAATTGAAATGTCTGTGAAATCCTTACTCTCAAACAGGCAAGGTCTAGAAAAATCTCTCCAAGGAATACTATCTTTTCCTATGGACTCTATTCAGCTGTGGGTTTAGAAAGTATAGAAATCACATGACTTCCTGGTAGTGGGTTTTTTGGTGAATTTTATTTTTTAATGTTTTTTTTTCCCTTCTCCCTCCTCTATTGTATCTGCAACTGTAGATCACAGCAGAAATATATGGGACTGAGAAATGAAAAGGCATCAGGTATGGTAAGAGAAACTGAATGTGTAGAAAGCCAGTTTATGATGTTGATTTAGAACAAATGTGGGATGAGGAGAGTGGACAACTTCATCATTGGCTTTGTAACCCAAATGGATTCAACTTCATGCTTAGGAAATTACTAATCTGTGCTGGGGACAGCTGTGAGAAAGGAAAGAATCTGTGTCCTAAAACATTTGCTGCTGCATGTGGTAGAAGACCTGATACTGAGGCAGATGAAACCTCATACTTCTGTTCTTAGATTCTCACTCTTCTCTAGGGGCTGTTGTCTACTTATGTATATTGTTTAATATTTTAATGCTTTTAATGCCAAAGGCATTCCTTTCTGAGGAATAGTATAAACAAAAAATGGTTTTGGTTAGGTTATTATTTTGACAACTTTATAAGAGAAGGCCGTTACTTATATCTTCATGTTTTCATGTAGCTGCTTTGAAAAATTCTAAAATTAATGTTCCTTTAAACCTCTGTAATATATTGTTTAAGATTAAATTATTTAAGTTACTGGGACCAGAGGATGTGCAACACAGTTCAAAGAAAATTTAAGGATTAAATAATTCAAATAACTGTTTATATTCATGGGTGCCTGGGGACTGAAATGGCGAATGTGTCATTCTGCATATTTATTAAGTTGTCACTGGAATTCAGGGACCTTTACAGGCCTGTACTTTCAACAACTCTTTAGAGAAAACTAAAAAAAAACACTGATACAAAGAGAAGAATTTGTGAGCATCAGGTAAATATGACCTGCAGGGAGTCCTGAACATTGCTTCTATAATGGGAAGTCCTACCTTAAACCCTTTGTGCTTCATAGAAAGTTTAACAAACATGCAGGGAGAAGGTCGTCTGATAGATAATGTCTGTTTATTTTCCAGAAGGGTTTAAAAAGGTTCATAGTTTTCTAAGGAAAGAAAACAGTCGTGGAATAAGAGAAAAAGCTATTTCCCAGACAAATAATTAATTAAAATATGGGAAATGGAGGGTAGAAATAAATATCTCTTTCAATAGAGCAAGATTCTTTCAATAGAGCAGTGAAGTTTGGCTGAATTTCTGCTAGGAATTTTGCTATTCAATGTATTCATATAGTGAAGATGGTAATATGGTAAAGAGATTATTCTTGAGCTGAGAGAGTTTATCAATGTGTGTGTGAGTTTATCAGTGTTGTGTGGAGCAGTGAACATGAGAACAAACATTGAAGAACTGGAGATTGATCTTAGGAGTTTGACTACTTGGCAACAAAATAGCAGAATTTCCTAGTATATAAATTCTTAGTAATGCAAGGTTGATACAGTGGATGACTGTCCAAACTTCATGCACAAGATAATGAGCTCTGGGCTGACCTTGATCCTTGAGGAGTTTCCAGTGCTGGCTTCATTGGAAACATCAACTCAGGATCATTCCAAAAACCAATACAAATTGTCAGAAATTACTAAGAAAATAATAGAGAGCAAAACAGAAGAATCCACATTCCACTGTCACTGTATAATTTACAATTAATCCTACTCTGTGCAGTTTGGTACCTCATTTTAAAGGGTTGTTACAATGGCATTGCAGGTGGTTTAGAAAAAGGCATAGTGGGAAGTATTATGTGTAACATGGCTTTACAGCTGAGTAGGTCAGAGCTCTTTAGCCAGAAAGAGACAACTTAGAGAGGAATATATTTGAGGGATATTTTGAACAAATTTGTTAAGTGTCATGGAAGTCAGTAGATGCAGACTATTTGGAGGTGACTCTGAAAGCCAAGAGCCAAATGTCATCAAAGCTAGTGGGAGCCAGGTTCAAACAGAAAATAAGCTGAATTCTTAAATTCTTATATAGTGAGTAGCAGATATGTGCAGCTCCTCATGAACATGATGTTGCAAATCAAGAAAGTTTACTTAGTTTCATGGAAAACTGGAAAAAACTGAAAAACAGATTAATTGAGATAAAGAAATCTAAATAGATAAAATATATCAGGCTAGAGAAGTTGCTTGAGATGAAAATATTTGGAGTTGGGAGAATATTAGGGGAAGTGTAGGTAACCTATATGCTTGCCTTCATCTAACTCTCATATGTGCATATGGTCCCTATTTTTTTAGAGCTGAGTGGGACTGGAAAGAATGAATGATAAACATAATCTTTCTTGTAATCACAAAGTTTGCTGCTGCTGCACTCCTTGAGTACAAATGATGATCTTACTGACCTGTTCTGACCATTGCTCTGAAACAGCATAGCTGTCTTTTTGTTGGCTCACCTAATAAAAACAATACTAGTGAAAGTTGGATGTGAGTAAGAGCTTTGAAGGACCAAAGAGTTATATATGAACGTGGCTTTGAATATAAGTTCAGGTCATTAATACCCTTTAGCTGATCTTGAGAGCTTCACAACAGATATTTAGAACTAGAGCAATGCCCTTTGTATTCAGTAACAGCTAGATCAAAATGCCAAATGTGTATTAGACTAGATAAAATAAGGCTGACTTCAGACTTCTTATAGGTAAAGCACGAAATTGTAACAATATAGAAGAATATTGTAATAAAAATAAAACATTATGAGCAAAAAATTAAAGCAGGAAAACGTTCACATTCTGTTTCTTAGTTTCTGGACCAAAACACCACCATCTAGTAGGTTAAATGTTTTCTAATTTGCAAAGTTGTCCACAGTTTTACTAGGACCCTTGGTCTAAAAATGTTTGTATAGGTATTTTTAAGTAGATGCTGCCTCATGTTTTATTTGCAAGGTCATGGACTAGATCTGCTCAAAATCAGTCAATCACTAAAATTAAACTAAGTGTAGCACAAAGTTCTAAATAGATTGAAACATTAGCCAAACTTCCATACAACAGTAATTTTAATTGAATATACAGTTTATTGATGACAGGAAGAAATTATCTAAATTTTAGATCTAAAAATTTAATCTAGAAAAATCAAATTATTTCAATGTCAAGGTACTGTAAATTGCTCTGAAAGTTTCCTTAAAAACTCTCAAATACCAGCCACTTTCCCATTTTATCAATAAAAGCATATATAGTTTTATACTTATTAACAGGATTAAATGAGTCAGGGTTATCTTGACAAGAAAAGCTTTGTTGTCTAAAAACTTGCTTTTAATGTAATTGAAAATAGTGTTGCTCATATTTTAAAAAATCCTAATAGTGGAAAACTGTCATGCTGAAAGAGGTGGGATGGAATTGCCAAGTGCAGATGCACAGTAAGAGTGGTTCTGAACAATAAACCGCATTCATATTTCTTTTCTATAGAAGGTGCATAGTGGTTTGAGTGAACTAATCCCTCAATATTGCCAGCTATGTACGATAAATCATGCTAAAGGATTATTATTTATGGGAATGCTATGAATTTTTTTATATCTACACTTGTAGATTATTTTCATTTTAAAGACTTTAGACCATAATTCTCTACTTTTAATTTTGTATTCAGTATGGAGAGTTAATCCCAGAATGGGGCTTTTTGGATGCAAAATCTGAATGCTTGTATAGTAACAACAGCTGTCCCCTCACCATGTGGTGTCTTCCACTGCTTTACTGTAGAGATGAATTTTGGCCCAGTGTTTCAGTAATATTGGACACACATGGTTTTAGGTGACAAAGCAGTATGTTTATGCATTCATTTGACTCTTGCAGTTACAGTTGGCTACAGATTAGAACAGGGAGAATACATTCACACCATGACCACCCTCGTAGCTGCTTGTAGTACTTGGATCACAGTAGGCGCTGTTGCATCTAAAGACACAATTAACTGTTGCTGAGGAATTGCAAATTCACAAAAGCTCCTTTACAGCTTTTGCTGTTGAGAGTGGATTTTCTAAAAAAAAAAAAAAAAAAAGCTTTTTCTGAGATTTTCCAAGTTTAGAAATGTTTTAGATCTTCACATTCTAAAATTATTGTCAGCTTGAAATAAGACTTAATAAGTTGTTATTTTAATGTAGCTAATGAATTCATGTGCCCTGAATTAGCTGTGTAATTAACTACAGATCTACAGAATGATGGTAGTTTTGTCCATTAGTTAGGAACATAACCTCAAGAGTTCTGTAATATTTACAAGTGGATAGCAAAACTGTGAGCACAAATCAAAGTTTACAAAAAAGTCTGAAAATAAAACTTATCAGAAAGCTTCTGACATCTGTATATCACTGAAAGATCATCTTGATTTCTATGTGTAATTGCTTAGATATGCTTTGGATATGGTAAGAGAGAATAGCTGTGAATGTAGCTGTGAATCTGTTTTTAAAAAAACACAAACAAACAAAACCCCCACCAAGTTTTAGTACCAATTAAATAGAAAATTACAGTAAACTGCATATTAACCCTAATTTTGAAGTATGAAATTTGGCTGGTTTTTAAACAAAAAGCTTTTTACCAGAACTCTTTAGAAGAATTCATTATTTTAATTACAGTGATAAGAATTTTTATAAGTAGAACATTAGGCACTGGAAATCTTTCTTTATAAAAATCCCGGAGAAATATTTTCATATAAAATATCTATGTGGAGTATAATGTGATAAAGGTATATAGTAAATTAACTTATTTAAACCAGTAAAAGTAATAAGGCTATTTTGCAATGTGGAGAATTTTCTACGTATGTCATTTCTTCTGTAAGCCAGGGTGTAATTGTATAATGCAAGCAATGTATGTGTGAGACCTCTCACATAAACACACGTTACTTAAGTGTCTTGTGTTTAAATCATCAGGGATAATTCATTTTATTCTTGTATTAAAAACTATGAATGTTTGAGGCTTTCAGCATTGAATAAAGGACTACATGGATCCAAACCAGGACGATTGATAAAATCCTTGCTACTATTGGCTATTATTTACTGTCTTTTAAGTGGCAGGTTGTATTTATGCCAATTTATCTGCTTCAGGGAACACTCTTGATAGCAGAACAAAGTGAATAAAAGTAGTTTGCTTTGCAAATGAATGCAAATGGTGAAGCCTTTCGGGAAGCCCTTTAACGGGAGCAATGCACTTTGATTATGAGTGAAGCTGCCATTTGGACATGGTGAAAAGAGCACGCTTGAACCATTGATTGGGGGAGACAGTAAAAAGTCAGGAAGGGCCCCGTTAAGCTTGCAGTGCGGCGGGCGGATGTCAGTGTGGTTAGAGCACAGTGGGAGAATGACAGGCAGGATTAGTGTCAGGGAGAAGCTTTGCTGTAGTTGTGGAGATGGTCCCTGGGGTCACTCACCTCTGACTGTTGTTCTGTGCTGATGGCTCTGTAATGCAAACCGCTTGATATGTGCCTGTTCATTATCGGAAATGGTGATTAGAAGAGGTATGTCATAAAGAATTCCTTAAAAATAAATAAAATGGCAAACTGCTGATGATAACAAAGATTTGGCTCTGCAGTCATTGCCAAAGATGCTGCAAATGTCAAAGATTGTTACTGCGTTTTGCCTTCTGAGGCAACTGCGATTTCATGCCTTAAACTGCTCTAATTGTGTGTTCCTTGCTTTGTTCACTTTTATTTGGCCGTTATGAAGACAGTCATTGTTAACAGCGTGGCATGTAGTTAGAGTAAAACATTTTTATATCTTTTGGTTATTGGGTAGTAGAAGCATCCGGTCTGGTTTTGTGGCATAACTGCATTTTAGGGAGGGGGAAGGGGTGTTGTTTAATTGTCTTGCTGGAGTATTAGAGTCAACAGATTTCATTCCTGGTTCATTCTAGAATACTAAAACACAGGATGGTAACAGTGACAAAAAGCTAAGATGACTGTTCTGTTTCATTTAGAGGCTTTTTTTAATATGTCAAAATGGAGATATTCTCTGTCTTTGCTGAAACAATATTAGATAGGCAATTAAGTAAATGTTTAAAACTTTGTGTCTTAAATTGTGATTTAATCATGGAATCATTTAAGTTGGAAAAGGCTGTTCAGATCATTGACTCTAACCATTATTCCAGCACTATGAAGCCCACCAAGTGTCACATCCACGTGGTCTTTTAAATACCTCCACCGCTTCCCTGGGCAGCCTGTTATAATGCTTGAAAACCCTTTTGGTGAAGAAACTTTTTCTGATATCAATCTAAGGCTCCCCTGGCACAACTTCAGGCCATTTCCTCTTGTCCTAGATCTTATTTCCTGGGAAAGAGGCCAGTCCACACCTCGCCAAAGCTTCCTATCTCAGGTAGTTGTAGAGAGCAATAAGGTTTCTTCTGAGCCTCCTTTTCTCCAGGCTAAACACCCCAGAACCCTCAGCTGTTCCTCATCAGCCTTGTGCTCCAGAGCCTTCCCCAGCTCCATTGCCCTTCTCTGGGCATTGTCCAAAACCTCAGTGTCCTTCTGGAATTGAAGGGCCCAGAACTGAACCCAGAATTTGAGGTGTGGCCTCCCCAGTGCTGAGTACAGGCGGATGGTCACTGCCCTGGTCCTGCTGGCCACACTGTTGCTGATCCAGGCCAGGATGCCATTAGACTCTTCTTGGCCACTGGGCACTCACTGGCTCATGTTCAGCTGCTGTTGACCAGCATCCCCAGGACCTTTTCCAACTTGGATCTTTGCAGGCACTCTGCCCCAGCCTGTAGCACTGCAGGGGTTGTTGTGTCCCAAGGGCAGGAGCAGGCACAAGCACTTGGCCTTGTTGAACCTCAGACCTCTGGCCTCTCCCCATCCATGCAGCCTGTCCAGATGCCCCTGCAGAGCCTTCCTGCCCTCCAGCAGATCAGCACTCCCACCCAGCTCAGTGTGTCTGCAAACTCACTGAGGGTGTCCCCCATCCCCTCCCATGGATCATTGATAAAGATATTAAACAGAACTGGTCCCAGCACTGAGCCCTGGGGAACAGCACTGGATGCAATTCCATTCACCAGCACCCTCTGTGCCCAGCCATCCCAACAGTTCTCCCTGCATCCAACAGAGCACCTGGCTAAGCCATGAGCAGGAGATGCTGTGGGAAATGGTGTCCAAAGCTTTCTTAAAGTCCAGGTGAGCACATCCAGAGCCTTTCACTCATCCACTAAGTGTGTCATCTGATCACAGAAAAGGAGATCAGGTTGGTCAATGGGGACCTGCCTTTCACCAACCTGTGCTGGCTGGGCCTGATCCCCTGGTTGTCCTGCAGATGTGATGGCTCTCAAGAGAGTCTGCTCCATGACCTTCCCTGGCACCAAGGTCGGACTGATAGGCCTAAAGTTCCCTAGATCTTCCTTCTAACCCTTCTTCTAGATAAGTATTGCATTTGGAAACCTCTTGTGAACTGGGACCTCCCCAGTCAGCTGGGTGTGCTGGTAAATGTTTGAAAGGGACTCAGTGAGCACTTCCTTCAGCTCCCTCAGTTCCCTTAGATGGATCCCATCCAGTCCCATGAACTTGTGTGTGTCAGGTCACTGACCATTTTTGCTTGGATTATGGGGGCTTCATTGTGCTCTGTCTTCCAGGACAGGAACTGGGTACATGGATGCCAGTGGATCTTTCCATTAAAGACTGAGGCAAAGGGGAGATATTATTTACTTCACCCTTTTCCTTATCCTGTGTCATTGTTTCTGCCTTTGTCTAGAAGAGGATGGAGATTGTCCTTAGCTCTCCTTTTGTTGCTCATGGATTTGCAGAATTGTTGTCTTTTACGGCAGTAGTCAGATTACGTTCTTATTGGACTTGAGCCCATCTAATTTTTGCATAACGCCATAATCTAATAAAAAGTATTGTTGAATATTATCTTTACTGCATTTTATAGTGTTGTGTTATGTAAGCTGTGTTAAAGTTAATAGAAATTAAATGTGTTAGTCTACATAATAGACAAAGTGCAATTTTTCAGTGTTCAGGATTTTTTGTATTTTAGTGTTGGTCTGTCATTTTTATCCATTTTCAGCAGCAAGACACAGAGAAGATGCCGAGATTTATTTTATTTTACATTATCAGATTAATTTGTTTAAAGATTTTTTTTTGTCTGTATATTACCTTGCAAATAAATGTCCAATATCCCAGTGTAATGAATGTTCTACAAATGTTTTACAGGCACCTGAATGGACAGAGGAGGACCTGAGCCAGCTGACAAGAAGTATGGTTAAGTTCCCAGGGGGGACCCCCGGTCGATGGGAAAAGATTGCTCACGAATTGGGTCGATCAGTGGCAGATGTGAGTTCACTCAGATTTGCATTGTGTAGAGGATGACAAACCAGAACAAGACAGGCAGTGTAGAAGGCAGACGTATATGGGGGCTGACACTGTCTTTTGAGAGAAGCTACAATCCTTTTAGGACCTGGAAGTGAACCATTAACTAACTATGCAAGAAGCAGATGTCAGCCAGCCTCTCCCTCCACAATTAACAGCTGTAACTGATCAGCTGGATGGGGGATTCTGGTGCTTACAAACTTCAGCTACTGTAACCCAACAGCAGAAAAACAATGCTCTGCAGGTTCTGTAGCAACCTCCTTTCACTGCAAGTGAATGTTTGTGTAACTTGGTTAAAGATTACATCTCTATTTCAAGCTAGTCCTTAAAAAATGCATATGAGCTAATGGTGTTTAGACAGGTGGTTTCCATTAATTAAGCAGAAAAATCTTTACAAATTTTAAAACAAGTAATGTGTATGATAGTATTTCAGTGCCTTTTTCAGTATTATAGCATGTGTAAAAATTATATTATGTAAAATAATTAATGTCCTTGTTAATTCATATTTTATAGTATGTACCAGATACCAAAGCAAGCTTGTACTTATGTTTTTTAAGTGTTATGATCTTAAAACCCTTAGGGGCTAGGCTGTAAAAGACTTTTCCTTTTCAAGCTATAGATCACTAGAACATGATGTAGTGTCTGCTGAGGACCATTTGAAAGCCCTTTCAGCTGACCCTATTTTATAGGCTCTGTAGGGGTTAATGAGAATAATGTTTGAATCTGTTCATGTACATTTTGAGATTAGATGTTCTTTATTTATCATATTTCAGGAATTATCTTAAATAATGGGAAAAAAAAACACTGACTACAGTGAAATGTGAAAGCCCTCTGGGAAACTTGTATACTTAGATTTTTTTATTGTTGATATAATCACAAAAAGATATTTTTAGAACTTGCTTTTAAAGTTTTAATGCACCTATACTGTTCTGATACATATGCTAAAAAAATAAGGTTTTTTGCACTATACTAATTTTAGAATAATACATTATTTGCAAAATAGTGCATGTAAGCAAGAAGTTACTAACTTGCTAATCAAATTAAATTAGGGTTTTTAAGGTTTATTATGTTCAGTGTTATATTTCTTGAAGTATTCATACTACTGAACTGGAGTGATTTTATTAAAAAAGCTGCTACATTTTACTGATATTAACAGCAAAAATATTTCACATATGTTAGTAGTATACAGAGTTCATTGCAAAGAGCTCTTGAGATAGGTTTGGAAAATTTTATTATCTTGATACAGATAGTATAGACATGTGGAATGGTTCTGCATGCATCTATCACAAAACTAACACCATCTTCAGATTGCCTTTTGCGCCCACTGTCTGCTTTATTCCTTGACTTGGGTATGTTTAGAATACTTTGCATAATATATTTGGTCATCATACTTGCACACATCCAGGACTGGAAAGAAAAAAGCAAAGCTCACTTGTTTCTTCCATTAGATGAGAGGTCCTCAGCAACTTGCTGTTTTGTTTCAGTGAGTAGGAAAGAGAAATGAAAGAAGTGTGATTGTTCTAAGAGATGTCATTTTCTTGTATGAAAAAAGGAATTTCCAGGATTTTTATGTGTGGAGAAAGGTCTGAGTGTAATCTTTTTTATTTCTAGTATCCTGCAACTGTATTATTAATGTAATTGTTCTCCACACAAGTTTTTGTTTCTCTAAAAATTTTCAACTGCTGCTAATGCTAGGTCAGGTTTCTTGGCACAAACTGATCAGAGTTTCTGCTATTTTTATCATTGCATTACACAGAATTGCAGCAATTAGGTATTACAAGGAAACAAAAACGAGTGTTTTACAAAAATGAATGTTTTAAACAAAAGCTTCATGGGGACTTCTTTGGATCTCAGAGTGTTACTGCATGGGTACTAGAAATGGTGAAACTAGAAAGTAATTCAGATATATTCATTCAGTAAGATTTCAATATTCAATAAGGTTTACAACTTATCCTGTATATTTCTTGAAGATAACATAGAATCTCAACTTATAGCAAGGATTCTTACTTTGTTTGGGCAGCACCATAATTAGATAAGAAATCTTTTGATAAAGCTGCAGGAGAAACTTCTGGGTTGTTAAACTTTGTGTGCAGTAAAAAAGGTATTTGCATGTGCAGGCAGCATTTGCTGCCCAAACAGCTGTTCCCTTTTCTGCTGGGAGGAGGGCAAGGAGATAATTTCTGGTGTACAAGGTGCTGCTTTGAAACAGCTTGTGTAGCAGAGGTAGGGAATGCCTTACTTACAGCTGGTTTAACAGGAGTCAAGCCAGAGAGGTTTGAAGTATGTGTTCTCTAGCAAATGCATTGGGTCTTAAAGAAAAACATTCAAGGACGAATTTGAAATTGCTTTTCTAATATTTTCTGGTATAGGAAATACTTCTAAAAAACTTGAGATTAGTGTCTGCTTCTTTCTTTTCCTGCAAAGCATCAAGAGCAGTAAGGCTTGGTTTTCCTTTGACAGTTAGAGAATTATGACAGAAAGGATTGATAAGGTACAATGTGCTTGTTTCCAAGGGAATTTATGCATTCAAACCTTATTTAATAGTAGATTAGCTAAATAGGTATTAATAAAAATAGCTCAGAGTAATCCAGTCCAAAATGCTGTCTCCATTGTTGCTTCTGTCTCAAAGCTTTCTTCCTCTGGAAAAAAAAAGCTAGAAAAAAAATCTCAAAACTCTTTAAAGAATAAACTGAAACTATTTATATATATCATAAGAGCATCAATTAAATTCACTCCCTCTAAACACCCCAAAGAAATTCTATTTTGTCTTACATTTATTCTCTTTTTAAATAAATAAATTCCTACTTCATCCAACTGTTTCTATTTGCCATTTTTAAGCAGTGTGAAGCAGCAACTTGAGGAGACTTTTTTGAACTTTTCAGCTTGTGCTTTTTTAACTTACTAAATCCTTTGTTTGTTTCTAGTTTTCAGTATTGCACTTAAACATTTTGGTTTGATAGAAAAAAATCCAGATGAGGATAATAGGTTCTTAAAATGTTATCTACAAGGAATGATTGTGAAGGAATTCATGTTGTTGAACTTAAAAAAAAAAAAAACGAACTGAGAATTTAAGTATTCAACTACATGGAAAGAAAGCCATAGTGAGGAAGGGTCTTGTCCACTGTATTAGTTTTACAGACCATGAAGTTATTGCCTCAAATTTAATCAGAGGCTGCAGAGTTAGACACTGAAGGACAAAGAATTGCAATGGAGATGATAAAGCAGGGAAATAAGCTGCTGTGGAGTCTCCGTATTTGTGGGCCTTTAAGAACAGGTTACACGAACATCTGCAAGAAAAAAAACATCAATATAGTTGTTCTGCCTGAGGTTAGGTCTTTCTCTTCATATGGTCTGTGATTACACTAGCAAGTGCAAGCTATCTGGGAGGAAAAGGGGAGGAAACAAACCCTTCCCTACAATTGGAAGCATGTGTGAATTCACTTTTAAAAATGTAGAATTAAAGCCAGATAGTCACCCTAGTTGGTCAGTAATCACTGCATATACCTTAGCTTGACTTCTTAAATTCAGTAATTCCTAATAATGTTCCTTTCAGCTTTTTTTTCTTGTCTACTACTATTCAAGTTGGTGTTTTGTAGACATTTAGTTTGTTAATTGTTATTTCCCAAAGCACAGTCTAAATAAGGATTACTGTAAAGCCCATTATATGGGTCTGTCTACCAGATTCCCTGTCTAAACAAGTACATCCACCCAGTGTGATGCAGGCTGCTGGGTAAGTGCCAGCCAAAATCCAGCAATAAACAGCTACATGCATGCTGTAGTGTCCCTGAACTCATTCAGCTCCACTGTTTCTATTTATGCTGCCTCATGTGATACCAGCATAAATACCTTTGCAGAATATTCCTGTGCTTTTCACCTCAGAGCTAGGGTAGGCTTGCAGCTGTGGTACAGACATACTCTAAGAAGTTACTACTTTAACTTCTGTCATGGTGAATGGAGGACATGTTTATCTTGTCTCTCTTCAGGAAGACATTTTTTAACAGACAATGAATAATCGACCCAAAATAGATGAGGTTAAGTTGCACTGGCTTTATCAGCATGTTTAATTATGTAAATTATTTAAATTGCTAATTGTCACTTCAATATATGCATATAGGGAATTTAGCAATCTTTCCCTATAAAGATAGTTTTCAGCTGGCTTAGTAAAATGAATCTTATTGCTTTCACAACTGAAAGCTTCTGCAGCTTTTAAAGTCATTTTTATTGCAGTTGGCCGTTATTGTAAACTAGGTTTTCAAGTATTTTGATTATGAAAGGGAAATGGAGTTCAGTTTACTGTAATCAGGATTCCTGGCTGCTGACCTGGTTACCTGTACCACTGCTCTCTGTCATCCTCCAAACATCTGTTCTTTGACCCATTTTCCTTGCTGAATTTGTTGCTCCAGGGTTAGTTCTCATTCCTGTCTGCCAATACTTAAGGAAATAATTGACCTTTTAAAACAAAAAAGTTGTGTTTGAATTTCCTAAGGACTCTACAACATAGTATAAATAATGAATGGAGTGGAGTTGCAATACTACTATTTCTGCAAAAATTATATTGTTTGATTTGACAAATGCTAAGCCTTATGAAGATTTATAATAATGATTGTCAGCTTTTGCTGAATTCAAAAAATTGAGAAAAAGCACTTGGATGTGAAAATATAGAAGTATATTGTGCATGACAATACCAAACTTTATAGATAAAAAGTTAAAAAAAATTTGCTGAAAGGCATAAATTAATTTCAGTAACTACAAAGGACGTTCAAATTGTAAAAATAATAGAGGAAGTAAAAGCTGTCTGGCATGCCAAACAGACTTTAATGTGATTATTAGGTACAGGTTTTTTAAATTAAAGGCAAAGAGATCTCAGATTTCATACTTGTGAAGTAATATCATTCACTTGTCTTACAGGATTTAAACTGATTCTGTTTGCTCCTGCAGCCACTAATCTCATGCATTTGTGTTGCAAAAACAGACTGATTGGGATTTGCTGCTTGTATAGAAGAAACTGAGGTAGACAGCAAAACAAAAGCCAGGTGGCAGACATTCTGAATTACCATGAAACCTGAAAGCATCAAGTTTGGGGGCGTGGGTGCTTATTTTGTGATATCTCTTGTGTGCCCAAGCAACAGTTCAGCCTGTAAGTCTGACTGTGTGAGTTCATACTCATTACAAATTGTAATTGCCATTGTAAAATAGATTTCTTATTTTTGACAAATGCAAGCTCATTACTTTGCCAACAAGAAAACATCTATATGAGAAATGGTCCATATGTAAGAGCACATGAATTTATTAGGTCTTTTGCTTCTGGAGATTAACTGTTTTCCTAAGACTGAAATATTTTACATTTCATTTTGTGTACTTTGTCTGTGTTAACTCAGTTACAGTGCAATCCAGTTGTGGATATTCTGAAACATTCACCCTTAGCAGTTTACATATATTTATGTAATCAATAGTTCTCCGAGTTGTTTATTGAAGTATAAAGACCTAGATCGAGGTCCAAGAGAGGTTATGAATATCTAAGATGGGTTTTAGATAATATATAGGTCATGTAGATCCCTCAATCTGAGTGAAGTCTTCAAAACACCTGTCTAATCCCACACACACACCAGAGTGATTCTGTTGACACTTTGAGGGAAGAAAAGGTGGTTGCTGCTCACAGTACTCTCACTGTACAGTTTTCTTCTGTGCATCCCTACAGTTGCCCCTGCCATTTTTACCGGATTGGGCAGTACAATGCCCCTTATAAACAAAATGGATTTTAGTCTCATGATGCATTACCAGAACATTCTTCTCACTTTAAGGAAAAGTTTTTTTACAGAAGGCAGTAGGACAGCAATTTTTGGTCCAGATGGATGGCTTGTGAAGGGGTTAAGCCAGTGATGCTGCAACTTTTTATAGAGTGGCAAAAATTAATGTCTCACAAAGCTCACAGTGAGCTGGGTTTGAATTTCATTGCGGAATTCAAATTTCTGACTGTCAAAAAAGGTAATGCATTTTGCATCATCAGTAACAAAATAACATGTTCAAGTAGTTGTTGCAGTGGTCATTTGAGTCAAACTCCTCTCCTGCAAAGGATAGAGCTAAAGATTCTCTCATGGATTTTAACTGACAAAAAACAAGCACAGTGTGTAGTCTCCAGCATTTTCGCAAGTCTAATTGCAAAGTTCTTCCTCTTGTGTCTTAAAAAAGGAGCAATTCTTTTGCTGCTTTAAATTAACTGTTTGGGGACTTAAACGGGAAAAAGTTCTACATCTGGTGATTTAGGTCAAATTAGCCTTTTTGGCAGTCCACATCTTAAACTACCTTATAATTAAACTTACGGTTGTCTTGGGGATTTCTGTTGCTGTGGCAAAGTTCAGAATCATACATGGCTTCAAAGTCATAAGCATAAGAAAACTGTATTGGTGCTGGCTGCAACTGGTGATTCTAAGAAAATTCAGTTAAATTCAAAACATGTTTTGTAGTTCTTGCAAGAATGTTGTCCTTAAAATACTCATTTGCTGTGTTAGTATTAAATCCAATCTACACAGTGGCTAGAGATTAGTTACATTACCAACTTTTGGGAAAGTTTGTAACACTCTACTAAGCTAACTGTTACAAGAAGTGCCAAAACAAAGATACATCTGATTTGAAATACTTATTTCAAGTGGTCTTGTAAATTACAAATGAAGATATTTTGAAAAATGGAGAATGATTTGTCTCAATGCTTCAGTATTTGAAGCTTCCCCGATCTGGTAAAACTGAAAGACCGTTTAAGAAGCTCTTTTAGTGTCTAAAAGGGAAGTTATTGTATAAAGCAACAAATTCTGAGTCACATGGAAATAAAAGAATGGCTCATTATTGTTTTCTGACTTGGGTCAAATAGTGCGTGAGACAGTTGTGGCTGATATGAAAAAGGCTGTTTAGATTGGAAGAAAATTCAGTGCAGGAGGTATTATTTTGGTTACAAGAGGAGAACTTTAAAGTTGGCAAGTTGTTATGTGTGGTTCTGGAATATCTACTAAACTATAGATCAGTAAAAAACCTACTACTTTGACAAAGCTGTGAAGGCATTAAAATCCTTCTGTATCTGGCTTTCCCTTGTAAGAAAAATGTGATTATAACTCAAATTAGCCTCAAAGATTCCAGAAATTTATTACTGCTTCATAGTAACCTCAACTACTCACAGGCTGTCTCCACATTATATTTTTCCTGTAATTCCACAGATCTTGGCATTTTTTCATAACATAACTAGATGGGGAGCATGCAGGAAGATAACAACTGGGTGCAGAAGACTGCTACTGGGAGAGCAGACTTCTGATAGTTAATGCTGAGAAACCATGACATCTTTAGTAAATACTTAGAGAACTTCTGCTCAGGAAGATGCTGAGAGGAATAAAAAAAGTTACGAGACCTTCCTGTGTTCAGTAGCACCATAACATCCTTCTTTGCGAGAAGTTTATATACATTCGGAAAGCCAAGAGGTGTAAATTTTCTTCTTTTACAAAAGAAGAATTATTTTTTCAAAATATCTCTATTATTTTCTCAAAATATCATTAGAACCCAAGAGGTTTGTACTTCTGTGACTATCTGCTGCAATCCTAGTCAAAATGCTATCCTAGAGAAGGAAGGTAGGTTGTTGCCCACAGAAGATTCCCAGGAGACAGCGAATGGTGAAGGCTTCAATGGCACATGTGTGCCCTGCAGAGCTGGGCTGGGGGTGGTGCTGGAGGGCTCAGCTGAGCTGGTGGGCTGGTGGCTGCTGCTTTGAGAATGGGGAATTGCTCTTCATCTTCTGCAAAAGGTCCTGTCTCTCTGTTTAGCACCAGTAGGATCACCGTACCTGACTTTACAGGGTTTTCCCTCTAGGTCTGTCATAGTTCTGTGCTTTTTTTATGTCTGCCTTCCCTGCAGAGTGAAAAGTACTCTCTCATTCATGTGATAGCAAAATTTGCTTTTGCCTGTGCATCTAAGAGGTTTTTAAGCTGATTTTTTTTCCTATATATCTCTGAAGTATCAATTGTCCCATCTGAAAGAGGTGGCAGGTGTCCAGGGTAATAAGAGATTTAACATCTGGATGGTCATGATGAGGAATGTTTTTTACTGCTAGGTGTCTTGTTAAGTAGCAACTAGTCTTTGTGATCTGGACTAATTGTTAGCAGTACAGGAGGAAACCAGCTCTGTCTGGCTTTCATCACATAAAATCATCCCACTAATCCCACTTGCTTTCAATAGAATCTTTTTATAGCTGAAGAGCTATTGAAACTGAGTTCAGAAGGGAGTTCTCAGAAGCAAATTGTTCCTGTGGTTTCTTTCTGTAGGTCCCATAGTAAGATAGTTTGATTTCTACTCCAGCAATTTGATTGCTTGCAAGGTTTTTTTTGTCATCTTTATCTGTCTAAGGAAATCTGTTTCACTGTGCATGATATTACCTGACTTTATTTGTGACTTCTGTTATCCCTGGTGGACTACAACATTTAAAGTTGATTCCTATAAAATAATGCAGTGTGTCTGTTCAGCAGTACAAATACTTGCAGGAATATGAGATCTTCTGTCTTCTGTTTTAAATCAATTTCACAGTCTTGATCGTTATTATTTAAGGTGTCCCCAGACCCAGGATTTCTTATGGGGGTTGGCTGATACTCTGGTGAAAGCTGTTGTCAATAACAGCAGGCTTTTAGCACACCTTCTCACATCAGGATAAAACTCATAATTTAATGTACATGAAAACGGTAATTTTAAAGCATTATGCAGGAAAAATAGTAACTGCAAGAGAGTATTCTACAATTGCTTCATACTTGGAATAAGTTTTTCCGAGTATGTTATCTGTTAACTAATGAAAAAGTAATAATATTATATAAGCAAGCTATGATAAGTAATTGAGTAGAGAAAGCAATAGAGCAACTTATGTTGCATAACTTAGTGAATTTTTAATGAATCAGTTAGGAACTAGCTAGTAAATAACACTATTCAGCCCTGGAGAGGAAATTTAAATTGATATTAAGGATGTCAAAAAGCATGGAAGAATGGGCAACAGAAGAGTCTGCAGATTTGAGTGGCAAGAACAATGATTAAACTCCAACAGATCAAATTGAAATACAATTTCATATCTTCCATAGGCTGGATTCCTAATAATCCTCAGCAGTTTAATACTGACATGTTAACGATTCTTGCCCTGTGTCAGCATCTGGAATGATGATGACAGTTGAGGCTGATGGACACATAAATCTGAAGCCTAAATAAGTGATACCTGAACTCTCAGTGAACAGAGCTGGAGTAAACGTGAATTGTACATAACACCTGGAAAAGGACTTGCAAACATCCATATGAGGAAAGCTGACAAAAATAATAATAGACAAATAATCTTCCCCTGTGACCTGTGAATGATGATAGGAAAGCTGTGGGAAGCTTGATGAATTGTCAAACTTATGTCAACTGAAGGTACTTGTTCAATGCTTGAAATAGTAGATTTTCAGTATCTAAACCATACACACAGTTGTTATTTCCAGCTTACCTGGTGAATGTTCAAATTGAAAGTCCATCAAAATATGAACAGTTATCATAAAGCCTTCAAAAGATAAAGTCTTGGAAACATTAGATGTGAAGAATGGAGTAACTTAATACTTGGGTTCACCAAGCTATAATGAGTGAAGCTGGCCAACATAAGATAACCTATGAAAAGACTGTTACTCCTGAATTTTTTGCATGTAAGGGGAAATAAAAAATGCAATCACATCTGGGAATAAGCCAAAATCCTTCATTGGTCAAACAGAGAGGTACGGTTTAGATTCCAGTCCAATTAGATGTAATATGCAGCAAAATTTATATCCATTATGGGATAATACACTAACTCAATTTGGGGACACCTGTTTTGTAAAGAAAATTGAAATTCAGCTGATTTGCACCACTTCCAAAGCAAAATCTGTGTTGCACATGTAGTCTCAGCTTGAAAGATAGAATAATAATTGCTGACCTCCGAAAACGCCAGAGGTTCAACAGAGAGAAAACTGAACTCAGTTGGCACTGAGGCAGCTGCTCATGGTTCCTGTCTGCTGGCAATTCATTCTGCTCTATTTTATTCAAGGAATCTTTTCTGCTGTTTTTTTCTTGCCTTCGTGTCCTTAGGAGCAGGCTGTAAATCTCTGAAAGACCTACTTTAAAGATAGCAAGATGGTTGAGACAGTTTTCTAGAATACACAAAGACAAGATAGGGCTTTGTCACATTTACAATGAATCCACTGAGTCATTGCAGGAAGCTCTAAAAGCTACTTGTTTGCATGGCAAATTCTTCTCCCTCTTTTGGAAATAATCTATTATAATCCAGTTTATATAACATGATTTCTATTTAAGAGATGCATAGCAGGACACCACTAAGGATCCATTCTGTTCAGCAGTGAAGAATGGTTTCCGTTCCTCTCAGCCTTTTAAATCATTGGTACTGTAGAGATACTGCTAAAGATGGAACACAAACATTTTAATTTTGATCATTTTAGAATATAAACTTTTTAAGAAAGGCAATTTCTATTAATGGATCATGTTTTTCAAGGAAGATCCCTTCTGTTGTTTCAAAATTGGGATCACAGAGATCCCAGAGCTGTTAGTGCCACTTAAAATTACCTGTTCATATTACAGTATTCTGACATTTTTCTTTGAACAATTAAAACTTTATCATACTGCAAAAGTAGAAACTGGAGTTTTCTGTGCCAGATGTCTACCTCTGGATAAAGGTTTTGGTTAATTAGAGTTGGGATTTCATTGTTCACAGAGTTTTCATTTGAACTTAATCATCCCAGAAAATGAGGCTTAATTTGTAGGGAAAATAGACCACTTTGCCTTGTTAAGTCTTGCTGCCATTTCCTTAAGGAGATCCAGCATGAGCCTATTTTTACAGCAAACTGCTGCAATTTTGTGGGCAGAAAGGTGGGTGGGAGGAACCAAACAGACCAGACTAGAAGCAGATGGTACCAAGGTATTTTAACTGTTGAGGTGCTCACTTATGAATCTTGTAATAGAACAAAAATCCTGAATCTTAATATTTAATTCTTCTCACAGCAAAAGGCTTTACAGTGCTCTGGCAGGTTTGCTCTCTAGTGCTGCTCTGAGTAAGGAATAATTGTTATTGTTAATATTAGGTAGCTAAAACAGCTAAGTCTGTGCTATGGCTCAGGAGGCCTAAATGACTCCTATTGTGGTTAAATCCCAGAAATCCCACACAGAGGAATTCCTGACTTTGTAAGTGATGCATTTTTTTATTTTTGCTCTGGGCAGCACACTACCACACACCTTACACTAAATGGATGTTAACATCTGAGGTCTCAGGTTCAGAGAGCAGAAAGCACAGAGAACCCATCCCATGTAGTACCAGGTTTGATTCAATTGTTGCCTGTTCACATTTTAAATTTGATTTGGGTGGCTCAGACTACTTGACTTAAATTTCTAGCTTTTTAAATAAGTCCTCATGTTCAAAAAGAAACTGATATCTAGTATGTATCAAACATTTTCAGTAATTAAGAAGATTGCATAATTCTTTGAGTACTGCATTTTAAGATGCTTTTTTTGTGGTACCTGGATTTGGGACTGTAGGCTGCTACGTAAAAGGAGCTACTAGAGAGCTGGAGAAGGACTTTTTACAAGTGCCTGCAGCGATGGGACAAGGGGCAAGGGCTTTAAACTGACAGGAAGTAGGTTTAGATGAGATATTAGGAAGAAATTTTTTTACTGTGAGGGTGGTGGGGCACTGGAAAAGGTTGCCCAGAGAAGTCATGGATGCCTGGAAGTGTTCAAGGCCTGTTGGTCCAGTGGAAGGTGTCTTCATGGCAGGAGGGTTGGAACCAGATGATCCCTAAGGTCCCTTTCAACCCAAGCCATTCTATAATTCTGTGGTCATTTTATATAACAAAGATACTAAGTAATTAAAGAATCTTAATTTTAAGTGAAGCCTGGCTTGTTATCTGTAGTGAAGTCCAGAAATTTGGCATGAAGAAGCTCCTTGTTCTGGGCGAGGAGAAAGCCTGTTTGTTTGCTTACAAGCAGAACAAATTTTGAAACAATCACTTTTTACTCTAAAAAAATCCAAAAATGCTAAAACTAGTATTATTTTTCTCCCAGGACAGAGGTTTCAGTATACCTGGAAAGGTTGATTCAAGCAGCTCTCTGTCCTTTGGGCTATCAGTAATAGCTTTTGCTGCAGTACCAGGACTCAGAAGGTGTCTTTGCTGGTCTTTAGCAGTCAAACTGTGACCTTTTGTTTGGGGACTGAATGCCTGTCCACTTGTGTGCTTCATCATCTGGACCTATGTGGGTTATTTTGTTCTTTTTTTGGTACTGAGAAGCTAATACATAGAAGATAACTCATTTGGTTCTTTTCCCCCTATCCTTGTGGTATTTTTAGGCCAGAAAATTGTGGTTTAACAAGGAAAGAAAATAAAATTTGAGTATCAACTGTGGTGTATTATGGTGATAGTAAAAGAAATGTGTAGCATTTATGTGCTACATATGTGTACAAATGTGTAGTTACATTATTTTAATAAGCCAGGATTGGTTTAGAAAGAGTAAAATCTAGAAGGTCACTTTAAGCCAGTTTGAACTCCACATATGAGCAAATGCAGCCAAAGAACAGCCTCACCATATTTACTGTGTCTTCAAGGTAGGTGTTTTGTGGTAAGGTAATAACTAATTCTTCAATACCCCCAATGATACAATTTCTTAATAGTCCTTCATTTTTGTTGTTTTCATGCAGGTTACCCTGAAAGCCAAACAGGTGAAGGATTCTGTTACACATACACCAGGTGTGTCCTTATGAAAATTACTGAGTTTGGATGATAGCTGTGCCTTTCAGAGTCTGCTCTGCAGAGAGATTTTTGCAACCCTGCCTTACTTAGAGGAAAGAAACTGCTGGGTATTCTGAGAAAACATTTCCATTTGGCTACATCCTCCCACGCTTTCTTATTTCATTTTTTGTGGGGTTTGGTCATTTGTTCATGTTGCTCTTTTTGATATCAGTGTGGGAATTTAGTAGCACTTCCTGTAGATCAGATAGGCTCCTAATTGGCAAAGTTCACCACCTTGATGATCAAGTGGATGCCTTGATTTGTCTATTTTGTTTTTCTTAAGCTGTCAGTCAAGAAGAGTTTTTTGTACTACTCTGCAGTATTCTGGGAACCTTTAATTTGTGGGAAGTTACCTGATTGTTTGTGGGGTGTTTTACTTTTTCAGAAGTGTAACAGCAGTGCTTCTAACAGGTACCATTAGGCTCTCGGAGCTTAAAACACTGGCGCACAATTCCAAAAATTTCAAAGTCAACGTGAATCTCCCGGATCACATAATAACCCAGCGAGAAAGGGAAGAGGAAGTGGAGGAGGATGGGAACTACAATCTTGTATCAGAGCAGATGGATATCCAGACAGATCCAAAGGAGACCATGGCAAGTGAAACTAGACACCGCAGACGAAAAATTGTGAAAGCACCTGAAACAGCTCTGCTGGCAACAAAAGAGGTACCAGAAGAGAAGGGCAGAGGGAGACGTCAGAAAGATTTTGATAACACTGAGCAAGAGGAAGAGAGTGATGATGAAAGCAGAAGAAGGGAGAAAAGCCGTGCACCAGAGGAACTGTGGACTCAAAATCAACAGAAACTTCTTGAAATGGCCTTGCAGCAGTATCCAAAGGGAACATCGGACCGCTGGGATAAAATAGCAAAATGCGTTCCTGGAAAAAGCAAGGTATGACTTGTTTGACTGAACTATAGTATAAATTGAGGGGAAACATATTGGTACCAATTTATGCTTGCCTTAAGAATGAGGATCCATATAAAAAGGTGAGGCCTTTACTTGGCCTCTCAGTCCAGACTCAGGTGACCTAAAAAGCATTACTGTCATGTTTATTGCTTTATTTAAAACATTTTCCCATTTATTTCAGCTTGCTTGATCTAATACAGAAAATGTTGAAGTAACTCCTGTTTCATTTAAAATACCTACCTCTCCTCTGCCTTTCAGATCTTCAATTGCAGGACAAAATTAGATTTTAAAACAAATTCTGATTAAAAGTTAGTAACCAAATGTTGATGAGCTGCTTTCCTTACGTTTTCACAATACGTTTCTCAACTCATCTCAATGAACAAACAAAATAAGTAATCCATCTGCAAGTGTTAAATGCTCAATAATTAATCTAATGTTCTTTTTGTAAGTATAATTTTTAAAAATAGCATTAATTGTCATTGGTATAGATGGTCTGTACTAGATTTTCCTAATAGTTGTGATAGCTTAGTTTGCTTGCTTCAGCCACTGTAGCTGCAGAAAAGCCCTGTAGTATTTGTGCCAAACACAGTGAGGGAGCGGGAAGCGCAGTGGGGAAGGATTTGGGTGTCGCTGGCTCTGAAGTTCTGCAGTTTCTGGTGTCAGCAGGTGCTGCATTAGTGACCTCAAAGGCTTGGCTTAACCTGCCTGCAGTGTGGCTCACACCAGAGTAACTGTTTTAAGTAGATACTGCAATACAGCTCTTCCATAAGTGCTCTTGCAGTCATTGTCAAGAAGTACTGGGCAACTGTTTCTTGGGTTTGTGTGCTCTTCAAACAGATAAATGAGCCACTGAGAAATGTAAATTGCAAGTTCATTTTTCTAATCCCCTCTTCGCTAGATGTAGATTTCCCTTCTCAAATCCAGTGTGCAAGTTTAAAACAAGAAAACTACTAACCAACCAACCAATCAAGAAAAAAAACCCACAACAAAAAAACCCAGACCCAAACAAACAAAAAGCTCCTACACAACCCTCAGAACCCAGCTACTCTTTTAGAATAAAGTAGCATGTATAGAGTTAAAGCAGTACTAAAATATCAACCTTTGAATAAACTTTTGTGTTCCTTTTCAGGAGGAGTGTATAGCAAGATACAAGCTGCTTGTTGAACTGGTACAAAAGAAAAAAATGGTTAAAAGCTGAATGTTGTGAGCAAGAAGAGATGTAGCCCATCTTTGTGAAAATGGGGTTTTAAATCTCATATGCAGGAAATTGCATTTTTGTACCTCAGTATTTCTATACGTCATGTGCCTTAGTAGAAGAAAATATTAATAAATCTTATACAATCTTACCTGATTTGTGTGTCAAAGAATGAAGGTGTGTTTGTATTGAAGAGCTGCTTATGCAAATGTGTGATGACAGTCTAAAAGTGAGCAGAGCTTCAGGAAAACCCCCTCTGATAATCACATACTGAATCTGGTAGGTTTGCAGCCAATGGATATACAAATACTTGTTTTGAAGGAGAGAATTGACCTGAAACTGCTAAGCAAGTATGAGTAATAAAACTCTGCACTCAAAATATAATTTTTTTTCTTGCACCTCTAAATCCAAGACAGACCATATGCTTACAAATACTTTCTTCTTATAAATATCTAGTAATATTTTGAAATAAGTAGTATTTCTAGTATTAACTTCCACACATATTTATATGCACCTGCAGTACCTTCTTTTGCCAACTCTGCAGTGATATTTGATAGCATTGGTAATTCAGTAAAGTTGAAATGGGTAAAAGCATTAAAGACCTTCACGTTTTAATTAGAAATTAAGAGATAATGTACTTCAGGCCCCTTTTAAAGTAGAGAATAGCTAACATTCTTGGGCTAAGAGTTCTCATTTTGTATACCCTGGATTCAATTTGAAGAATAGGTAATAAGGTTTATATTATTCCATATTTGTAATTTTGTTACTAGTATAACTTTTCCAAAATCATGAAAAGCTTAAAATGCTGGAACAAAGGGTACTTAATGGGCTGTAAATGACAGCAATAAATCAGAGCAATGATCACAGTATTTTGCAAGGAACATTATGGACTTGCATTTTTTAAAGCATTATTTACCATTCAAATTGTGATTTAGTACCAGGATTCTAAAAGTTTTTTGAGCTTCAATTCAAAATCAGAATGAAAACTCGGAAAATCATGTATCTGAACTCAAAATCGAAACTTGGTGGCTGAAAGTCTGTGTTAACCTCCTGCCATTTCCTCTGCTGATCTCCCCAGTAACTGCCAAGTGTGCTCCTGTCAGATCAGCACTTCACATTTCATCCCATTCCCATAAAACTTTTAAGGGCTAAGTATTTAAGGAATAGAATACTGTTCCATATGTGTTCCTCTATCAATTGGAGCTTTTTTTTTTTTTGGTCTCATATAAGAAAAAATCATAGTTGGTAGAAATAATGACATTATGGAAACAGAGATACAAAATAATGCATCAAATTTTTTTTTTTCACAGAGAACTTCACAGCTTAACTGCACTGGAAGTTAAACACATTTAGAAGCTGTGAATTGAGTGCTAATCTATGGAACAGGAATTCTGTGCTACTTTGAAGGAAGAATCTTAGTGAGAAAAGTGAGGTATTTTCAAGAGGTATCAGGAAAACTTAACTTTCAAAAGCTTTTAGTCATCCAGAACACACTGATTGAGAGATGACTAGATGTGAAGCACAGTAATTGAAATGGCTGCAAAGAAAAGCTGCTAAAATGGTAAAGTGAATTGGTGAAAATTAATGGGTGGAGCTGGAGTAGAACATGAGCAAATGGAGATGTACTCTTCATCAAAAAAATGGACTGGTAATGGGAATATTTCTGCAGTTTCTAAAAGAGAAAGCAAGTAATGGGAGAGTTTGCCTGTGAGGAAGAGTCATCTTTCTTTTCCACTCTGGATTTACAAGACTTGAGCTGGGATGGTGTTCCTGGTTCAGTGTATCACACTTTGAGATGTAGAACATCCAGAAGAGAGCAGAGAGAAGGATCCAGTGTTCACATTGCCTGATTTGCTAGGAAGATGTTGTTGGTATTTGCTCTAGACTAAAGGGAGAGAAAAATCTTCCAGGTATGTAAAAGAGAGCTTTGCAGTTGATGTGATCCATATGGAATTGTTACAAATCTGCTGTGGCTTTGAAGAATAACAATGGGCTCAGTTTGGAGTGAGAAATAGCTTAGTTGGGTGTCAGGGCAAAAAAATCCAGTGGCAAATGGGAGTAGTCTTGACACCTTTATTGCTGGAAATGTAAACTTAACATGAGCACCTGCTCAAGACTGCCCACATCCCCAGCGGGTGTGTGGCAATAGTCACACTCTGCCTCCCAACACCTTTGGCTTCCCTCCACCACAGCCTTTCTGCACAGGGGTCACAGGAAGAAGGACAAGCACAGCTGACTGGTAAGAATTTTTGTTTGGAAGACCATTCACACTGAGAAACTTAAACAATGCTGCTGACAAATCCACTTTACCAGGAGTGTTTAAGGATGAGCAAAGGTTGAACATGCCATGCTGTCACACTTGTCCTGTTGAATACCTGAGATGCTGGATGTCTGTCTAATCACAGGTGCTGCTTATGCCTGGATGGGAGGGCATCAGTGGATTGCATCCTTACTGCTTGGAGACTGAACCTTCCTGAAAGCAGAGGCAAGCTGGCTGTGTAAGAGAAATGCATTGGCCTGTTGCACAGTGGCACTGCACTGGGAATTGGTGACAGGCCCAACTGTCTCAGCATCAAGAATTGGGAAGGTTTTGCATAGCACTGGTGGGTCCCCTGGAACTGAAAGTCTTGGATGGGGAATGTACATCAGTGCCCTGCACCAGTGGATCTGAGCTCTGCAATGTGATGTTCAGATCCCATCTGGGAGCCATCCCTCATGGAGTGGGGTAATGAAGGCTTCATCCAGGGTACATCCAGTTCTACTTCATGTTCAGTTTCTTAAGGACCAGAGAAATTGGCCCACCCTTAGCTTTAGCTTTAGTGTTTGGCAGTGGGGCAGGAGGCCTGGGTAAGAGTCCAAAACCTTCAGAATCTTTAAGGGTCCTCTCTGGGTTGCCAGGTGTTTTGTGGATGATGACACAGCCCATTTAGCAGTGCCTTTAGTCTGTGGCGACTGAGGTCAGACATGATGCTCACCAGAAAAGTGGAAAACTGTAGCCAGGCTTTGTTTTCTCAAGGGTCTGTTACCCACTACCAGAGCTTGTTTTTCTAAAACTTTCCATGAAAATCCAGATCACTCAAGACTTTGGATTTAAGCAACTTCTTCCAACTTTTGTTCTAGCACAGAATCTAGCAGATTTCCTTTAAGTAATATTAATATTTGCCTGCTAGCAAAATTCATTTACTTTCCTGGACAGTTTTGAACTGCATCTCAGCAATGCTTTTGCACCACAACTTTGTGTTCCGTCCTAGAGGCAGTCTATGCTGTAGGTTCTACACTCTGACTCGCAACAACGGGTGTTTGAGTGTCTTTGCTCGTCTCTGCTGCTGGCACAGGCAGAACACTATGGAAAGGAGTTGTTTGGAGCAGATGAGACAGGGAGGGCAATATTCCCTTACCATGCTGAGGATAAAGTCTACTGCCAAGCTACAGGAACCAGACACAAGTGAGTAGAATATGACTGAGATGCTGTGAAGTGTTCTCATTTAGGCTGTTTAGTTCTAGAGGAAAGACCAGCTGATGCTGTTCTGCAGTGTCCTTTTGTAAATGTAGCTGTTTGGACTATATTACTCTCAACTTTATAGTTCTCAGTGTTTGAACTAATTAAAAAAGAAAAGATATTTCAGGAAGGATTTTGCAATGTGACCTCTTTGTGAGATGATGTGGCCTGAAGACAACAGGAACACTGAGGAGTTCTCCTTTAGGTAGATCCAACAGTAAGATTTTAGTGCAGCTTATGAAAAAACAGGCATCAGAAAACTGATCAGTTTAAATGTCACACAGTGCTACTGCTGAATGAGTTGCTCCTGCTAACACAGCTTGAATGGATAGAGTTGATAAAAACAGGATTTCGGATGTTGTAGGCTGTCCAGAATTAGTTGGCTTCTGTAAGCCATAAGGTTTGTTGTATTGTTGTCAGTGAAGTGGGGTTTTGGTGAAAAGTCTTCTGAATGCAGCAGCTTTAATTTGTGGTGCTTTTGTGACACTGAGCCCCAGAGCAGTTCCCAACACACCTGGAGAGCTCAGCAGCTTGGCTGCCAGGGACATGCAGAGGGGCCTGGGCTGCTCTGGCACCCAAGGCATTCCACGGGGACAGCACTGTGGGCTTTACTGAACTGGTGCCCAGTCAGCTACAGACCATCTCTCATGTCAGGACCTGAAAAATCATTGAAACAAGGTTGGTTCTGACTGCATCTGGCCCTCATGTGAACTTGGCTTTGATGTGGTCTCTTTCTTTAAAGGGCTGGTGAATTGAATTTTTGTTTGGATGTCAGAACTGTCGTTTTCATTATTTCCTTGCTGTGGCTGTTGGCACACTAGGACTGTGGTACTATTGCTATCCTGGGCTTCTGGCAGCAATCTCTTCTGACAATTTCACAAGTATTTCTAACTTTGCCCCTTTCACACCACACTTCTATTATCAGGAGACAGGTACCAGAATTTAGGCAGTCCCTCCAACAGAAGAAATACACAAGGAAAGGCAATACTTAGCACTTCTGCTGTTTTCTATGGTATTGCTCCAATTGGAGCAAGGTGACTTACATTGTCAAAGTCTTTTTGGCTTTGGTTTAGGTCCATGGCTCCAGGAGATGTGGCACTCAGGATTCCCTGGAGGCTTTGTGCCAGGAGCAGGGGCAGACTGGGCTTTTCTTCCCCCTCCTCACAGTCTGGCAGTACCGAATGTAACTTTGGGGCCCAGCCTTCTGTGCTCTCTAATCTCCCTTCTCAGCATTGACCAATAGTCAGTGCTCAACAGGGCCAGAGCACTGACAGCACCTGAGCTCTGGCCCTGGTACAGGTTTAATTCTTTAGGAGAAATGCTGAAGTCTCCTGAACCTCTTCACCTCAAAGCATAAAACATTCATCAACTACCCCCAAAATGTCAGGAGGTTTTTCTAGTCCTGGGAGAGTGGGAGCAAGTGATGCCCCTCTGCTGTGCCAGGTGATGTGTCACATTTCCCTACTGTTAGTTCTGAGCTTGTTCATTTACGTCTTCTTTCAGGATTCCAGTTTTCCCCACTGGAAAATAGAACAAAAATATTGAATACTTGAGCTTGGAGCAGATGGACGACATTCAAATAGCACAGGCCTGCAGCAACACCATCTTCCTGCTGCTTGTCCCAGAAGCTGCTTTGAGCCTCAGGCTACCCCTAGCTAGAGAGGGGCTAAAAATTGTGAGGAAGCCATAGTGCATCTCTTGGCTGTCAACCCCTGACGAGCACAACCCCTTACATTTTATCTTCAAGTGACCATACAGGAAGGGTCGAGTTCTCTTTGCTTCCTGGGAAATAAAAAACTAGGAGTTTAGCTATTTACCAACCTTCCCGTGGACACTAAACAAAATTCATGGAAAGAAGCACTGTGCTGGTTTTTACAGAAAGTACAGTTCAAAAGTTACAGCAACAACCTCAGCCTCGCTCTCCTCATCCAGGCACTGTGCAGATAAGGAACTGTCCCCTCCCCACTGAGCTCTCGCTAAGTTACATCAGGACAAACTGGAGCTGCAGGACAACAGCCATTACCCCTGTGATTCCAGTCATTCCTCTTTAAAGGGTGAAAGCAAAATCTGACATCAGACCCAGGGCTGCAACAGATATTTCTGTCCAGTAAGCAGAAATATCCCTGGACGGTTTTTCAGCTACATCAGTGTCTCATGAAAGCAAAAATTTACATGAAAAATAGTTTTTTGGAACTTCTCATAATAAAATTTAGTAGCCATGTGCAAATCAAACCCTTCCTCTCATGTGATGTTAATAGAAATATTCCTTTCTTCCACAAGACTCACATTCACACAAATCATATACAATGATAAACATTATTAAAGTTTATTAACAAAAGCTTTGTACATATCTTTTCATACACTTGGAATTTTACATCTAGTCAAAATAACAGCACATTTCCATCTTACCTTTTGTACAAATTGTTACAGAATATCCACCAGTGGGGTGAGTAAGTAAAATAAACCACTGGTTTACTTTTGTAAAGTATCTACAAAAGTGATTTGTGACATTTTTTAAAAATTCCCCAGAACATATAAAAATAAATTATTTTTACCTTTTCAATTAAATCTACTAATTAGAAATATTACAAATCAAAATATCAATGTTTTCTTATGAATTCTTCACAATACAAAACAGATTCACAAAACTTTATTTACAGAAATGAGGTAAGAACTGTGCAATGTTTAACTAAGAAACATATTGCAGAATTAACATGTTTTTCCAAATAAGTACACAGTGGAGGTCTAATTACAGCTGGGTCGTTTCCGCTAATAATTCCCACCTCACTCTTGATTAGTGGTCATTACCCCCATTTAAACTGTCCTTCACCACCCTGCATAGACTCGCCACGAGATCAGCAACTGCCGGAAGTGTTGTAACACAAGTTCACCCGTGTTCACCCGTTTCAACCACTGGGAAATTTTAGTGGGAAATGGTAACTCACTTTTTTGGTAATTTATTAGTGAAAAGTGACCCAGGTAACAATCTGCCTGAGCTCTCTACAGTGGTATAAACACCTCTAGGAAAGGCAGAAGAAGGCTGCTGGTGCAAGACAGAATATTCCCGCTGCTAACAAGGACACGTCTAGTGCATGATCAGCTGTTTGCAGCCATTTCAACAAAATGGAGGTAGCAACAGGCACTTGGTTTAGGCCAAACACTACACAAACTTCTTCCAGTGTGGCCTTATCATCTGGTAAGAAAACTTTGTCACTGGAACCAAACTGGTTCCTTTAAAAATCTCAGAACTCTAAAACCTACACCAAAATTAATAAACTTTGGATTCCATACCATAATTCTTATTCAAGAAAAACTCCAACTATACAACAATAGGAATTTAAAGGAATAAAAAGTTCCGAAGTCAATTCCCTTATGAATCAAGTTCCAAAACAAGTGTGTAAAAAAAGAAACTATGAACAGCAAGTCCCAGCTGCCATTACAAGCTCAGTCCAAAAGGATCTATTATAACTGCAGCAGGAAGATCAGATGGGCTGGGGTTGGGCTGTTAAAACTACTGCTCTGAGACCAAAGCAATGCAGCACTGCAGACGGTTTACAGCCTTTCAGTCTGTGAGATTAGGACTGAAGAGTCAAGTGTATGTTCTTCCGTGGCTGAATTTGTACTTAGTACCATCATATTGACAAAATAATTATGATTTGCAGAGTTTTACCTACTTCACAGTCTGAGACATTAAGAAGTACATCCATTTTAGTGCAACAAGAAAGCAAATGAGAGCCTACCAAAAATATCCTTATGAAAATTATTAACCTCTTGCTGTGCAGTAAGAGTTCCTTGTTGCTCTTTTTCAATCTGCAGAAAGGGAGCCTGGGGTTTGCAGCCACATGAAGTGCTATAACAGCAGGACGTGCAGGGCTCAAGTGTCATTCAAATGTCAACTCTTCTCTGACGCAACTGGTCCAGTTTTATCATTGAGCCTCTGTGTAAGAGAAAATACTTCTAAAAATCAGATTATAACATACAGAGCTAAGTAAAATTCAATTCATAAAGATGACAAAGCAGCTAGAGCAATCTAAGTAGTAACTTCTCCATTGTAAAAAATAACCATGTACTGTAGAATAAGAAGTGGGAAAGGAAAGAATAATTAAAGGAGCACTCCTGTATTGATGCAACTAATGCTAAGGTCATGACAGGCAGCATCAGAAAACACAACTCTCCTCCTACTTTTGTTCCAACAAAAGTGGCTGTTCCTGGTCATGGGTCTCTCTAAAACTGCAAGATGGTCAAGAGAAACACCAGGTGACCTCTGCTACATTTGCCCACTGGAGAGGGCTGAAATCTACACTTCTCCATCAGAACAAATACAATTTCCAATTTGCCCATCACAATTCTTTCTTTCATATATTGCTACAAAGACATTTCCTGCAAATATCGAATAGGACTGAGCAAAAATCTCATCTCATTCATTGAGCATTCAGAAGTGCCTGAAAACCTGTTTAAACTACAAATGAGATTAAAACACTCGAACTCTGGCAAATAGAGAATTTGTTAAAAACAGTTCCACAATCTATGCAACTTGTCTTAATTCTAGCCTTAAAAATATAAAACCACTTTCAAAAGAAATTTTTGGTAAGGGTTTTGTTTGAAAGATGTTTTGAGATTTCTTGGAATTATTTACAGCTGTTAACAAAAACTGTAATGGCATATTTTAAAAAATACACTGCACTGTACAGACCTAGTAATGGCCATTTAGAAAAAATCAAAATAAGATCACACAGGATATTTTGCTTGGATGTACACCAAATATAGTGTCTTAATTCCACTCACTACTAATTTTTGGAAAATGAGGGGAGATCAATTTTAAACATATGAGAACAAACTGAAAATTGCTGAATGAAGGTAAGGCCTGGAGGCAATGCCAGCACGTTTGTTGTGACAGTCAGTGACCCTGACTGCAGGGTCCGACCACAGTGACCGCAGCCGTGACGTCACAGCTGCCCAAATCCCAAAGCTGAACAAAAGTAAGTGCTCACAATTTTGAATGGAAGGGAGCTGTTTCCAGGAAAAATCATCTTGAAAATTCATCTTTTATGTGGTTTGTGTCTGGAAGTGTGTACTGCCTGAAGTACCACAGAAGCACAGCCCAGTTCTCTACCACAGTGCTCCTAAAGTAGCTGGAGGATTTGGGAGTGGGGAGCAGAGAGGGGACTCATATTTAGCCCACACTCTCTCCACCTGCTCCTGCAGACAAGCTTCTCTTTCTTCTCTACCACTACCACTTGCTGTCTTCTCCAAAGAAGCTGAAACTTTATGTCTTCCTGCTCTATTCATCCTTTGTTTTACCAAGTCTCATGTGCTCCTTCCTTTAACCTCTCAACTGTACAACCCTTAAAGAATGAAGCCTGTTCTCTGATTTCTTGAAGAAAGAATTCTTGTCTTGGGAATGGAGATTATTGGCAAATACTGAAGATAATGGAACGTCTTTGCCAGAAAAATGTGTCTCATTTCTTTATCTGTCCAGGAAAGGTTTTATTACTCCATGAAGCAGAAGAGCTGCTCAGCTTCCCAATGTACAGCCTCATTTTCCCAGGCCAGCACCAAGATGCTCATAGCCCATTCTCCTGACACAGATTCCACCTTCTCAGCAATGGGTTCCTCACCTCTCAAGCCATCAGCTAATCCCCACAGCTCCACAGGGCCTGAGGCCTGGCCAAGGTAAACTCACCAGCAAGGTGGTAGAAGAAATGATCCACAAAACAGTGGACACAATGCTGGGGAAGGAGTAGGGTGAGGAGGACTAGGGCTGCAGTTGTAATTACAAGAGGAACGCAAGGGTCACTGGATTGGTGTCCTGATCCAGGGAAGCAACAATGTGCAGCAGACATGCCTGGTGTGACTACAAGTTCACAGAGTTCTGAGCCTCATTTAAGTGCAGTCCAAGGCTCAAGAAAAATAAATAAAAGAAAGACAAAAAATCCACCATCTTTGATTTCTGAGTACAGGCACATAACCTGCTTCTTATCTTTTAGTTACCTCCTTGAGGTACTGCATGGAAAGTGAGGTGAGAAGTATACTTACTGTCACCTTCTGAGCTGCGTTATCTCCATGAATTGTAAGGAATGGGTTGGTAGCAGCTGCATTAAGTGGTGAGGCCTGTGTGCCTGAAAGTAAGTTGTTTATGGGTATCTGTGCTCCTCCAGTAATCTGCAATTGCTGTACTTCAGACTGATGGTGTTGGTGATGGTGATGTTGTTGCTGTACTAATTGATACAAAAGGGCCTGATGTTGTTCCTTGAGTAATATGGGGAGAGGGAGGAGGAAGAAAGAAAATATCAATAATTAGTTGCTGAAAAATAGCTCCTCCCTGGGTTCCTGTTTATCCAGATCTTCAGTCAGTGCAACCCTTAAACTAATCCCAGCTAATTTAGGTTACACTAATGAAGTTCCATGAGACTATGGGAAAGTTCCTGTCAGACTTCCTGAAATCTGCAGCTCAGCAGAAGTTCAGCTAAGCCTGCTGGCTTCATCAGGCCTCTGTTAGAACAAACATATCTGAGAAGACTGTGTACTAAGACTACACAATTAATCATACAAATAGTTAAACCAGTTACCTAATGGCATATATGAATACTACAAGCAGAGCAAAGACAGCTCACAAGATATCCAAAAGTATTTGCTAGTGTTCCAGTGGAATCAAAGACAGGTCACAATACTGTTAGAATCCACACATGCTCCCAAGCTCTGCTGCCCACAGCTGATGCTGAGAGAGACAAGCCTCCATGTCCACACGGGACAAAACGGAACTGAAGGCACTAGGGAATGATCCTGCTAGCCATACACACAGCCCAATAATATCCTAACATTTTACATGACTATTAACCAAAGAGGTTGAAGCAACTGACAGACTAAAATACTTTAATATCAAAGCCTTTAATATCAAGTTAAATGCATTACTACTATTTATATTAAGCTGAGGAGTTTATCCATGCCTTAGAATACAATAGAGGAATAAATCATAATTAACTGAAAAACTTACTGATGTGAGTTGCTGGGTACTTAGTAATTGCTGAAATTGCTGGTGCTGTTGATGGAGTAATAGTTGTCTCTGTTGGTCAGAAAGCAATCCTAGTCCCGAGGCACTGTAGGGTTTGACAGGGTAATACTGTGGTTTATATGGAAGTATGGGAACTTTTTTTTCAGCTTTCCATTAAAGAAAAGATGTACACAAAAGGACAGACCCTGTTTAGCATTTGATTTCATACTGCAAATATTGTCTGACTGTCCAGTTACAATTTCTGACACCACCTCCAAGTCTCATTTATGCTGAGCAGCAGCAACATCTTGCCTGTAACATGTCTACTCCATGCACGTTATTTGAAAGTCAGACAATAATTACCAATTATAAAGTACTTTTCAAATACTTTATATAGAAAGGCCAGATTTTATATTACAAGACAGCTCCTGCCAAACTTTAGGACCTAGATAACAAGCATTTACTTTACCTTGGTTTTCTTCTGATTCCCATCTTTTGTGTCATTCAAACCACTCATATTGCCCACACCTTGTCTGTAATTCAGCAAACACCTTCAGCCTTGCAAGGGGCCAAGGGATGCTGCCATTGAATGAGGCTGCCTCTGCTTTTGCCAACTACTTCACTCCCAGTCTCTGTTTTCATGCCTACATAAAATTGTCTGCAAATATTTAGGAAACTGGGCAGGGCATAGATCCAGCTGACAACTAGGCTGTAAACAAGGGGTTTCTTCAGCTATACCAGTTTACTGCAAGACCAACAGCATGAACAAGGGTGTTGGGAATAGATGACCAGGAAGACAGCTGGATTTCCTCTTCCAGTACAGTGTTGGCTTTTACTAGTTTTAAACACCCATTAAAATACTAAGTTGTTGTTTTGTGATAGGTTTATCCTGCTGTTGAAAAATGTAGTATTTCCCTTTCAGCTGTACACTTCTGTCCCCTCCCCTCATATGGTCTTGCACAATGGACTGCAACCTGTGGGAACTGAGCTGAAACTTTAACCAATACAAAACACACGGACAGATTCTCTATTAATGTAGATGAGGTCACAGTGTGATGCAGAAGTTCTAGTAAGAAGGTGTATATAGGATGACAGGATTGCTTGTTGGGATTGGTAATAACGAATTATTCACTTAAATCAGTCACAAATCCACACCATTAGGCTACAATCATGTAGCTCCTCAGGGCATAATATTTATCTAGCACTTTTACAGCAGGCAGCAAACTGTAGCCCAACCACTGTAATTTGACTTTGTGTTAACCAGCCAATATGAAAATACCCAAAGCATCACCATTCTCTCCTACTGGGACAGGGCAAGCCACGCATAAACTTTATCTCATACTTTGTTGCATGGACTCAGCACTACAGGACGCACCTGGTGGGCTGCACTTACAATTTCCTATGGGGAAACGGAAGCCTGTGTCAATGGGAAATTTATGGGGCTGGATAGAATCCACCTAAGGCTACTGAGGGAGCTGATGGAAGTGCACACAGAGACACTTTCAACCATCTTCCAGAAGTCCTGCCTGACTGGGATCTTGAGATCTCAGCTGACTACAAGATAGCAAACGTGATGCCTGTCTAGAAGAAGGTCTGGAAGGAGGATCTCAGCATCAAGCCTTTGCAATCTGACCTCTGTGACAGGGAATGTCATGGAGCAGACCTCTTGAGAGCCATCACATGTGCAGGACAACCAGGGGATCAGGCCCAGCCAGCACAGGTTGGTAAAGGCACGTCCTGCTTAACTGACCTGATCTCCTGTGACAAGATGACCTGTTTGGTGGGTGAGGGAAAGGCTGAGAATGCACCTACCTGGACTTAGGAAAAGCCTTTCACACTATTGCCCAAAGTATTCTGACTAATATTACCATTATTTCCTCCTTCTCTTTTTACCTCACTTTTTCTATACTCTTTACATTGAAATGAATCTCCTCCACTGTTTTTGTTCATTCTTTTATCCCATTCTTTCTTTTTCCCAGATCATGTTTTACCTTTGCACTTCTTTTTTCTGCTGTTGTTATCCCTTCTCTTTAATCGCTCTGCCTGCCTCTTTTTCTCTGCATTGGCACTTGAAAGAAAATACCCTCAGTCAGCAGCTGAGTTCTCAGTGTCTAGAACAAAACTGAACTGCAGAGGACAAAATGCTGCAGCTCCCAAGATTCCCAGAAGAGACAGTTCACTGGATTTTACCACTGAGCTTCCTCTAAACCAGACCAGCTTGGAATGTAAATTTAATCCTTTTCAGCTTCTCATTAAAAGGTACATGATAAGTCTGAAACTCTCCATCCTACACTCTTCTCTGGTTGCGAGAATGTAAAGAAACAATCCTATCTCTTTCCTCAAATCACTTAATCTCCCATTTGCTGGCAATCTGTACTAAGCCATCTTTTTCCCCAGAAATGGATCAAGTATTTTTCTCTACTAAGTGAATGTGGGTTCTTTTACCTACAACTTGAAACTCTCTCCAACAACAGCATGCAAATCAGTGTTCTCACACCTCCTTGTATGCCACAGTTAGAGAGTTCATATAAATAAGGACAATATGCATAAAGAAGTCCATGTATTGGTGAACACTCTGCCTATTTTTCACATTAAACTGTAACAGATCTGTTGTAACAGATTCTGAAGCTTGGGAAGTTGCTGTAACAAGCAACTTCCAGGAACATCTGACAAGTCTTTTAAATTTACAGAACAATACCCTGAAGTTAGAAAGCAGGGCTGAGTTCTGACATAGCTTTCCAACATGTTGCCAATATTGATTTAAACCACCTCCAACCTTAACCCCAGCACACAATCTAACCAGGTCCAAGAGTTCACATCACCACAGCACCAAACCTTTGAGCCTGCCTGTGCTTGGTATCATTCAACCTTCCCACTAGGGTAGTTCAAAGAGCAGGGGTACCCTGGGAAATATAACATTAAAGAAATAGTCAACCAGTTGCCACTGAAGCAGCACCAAACTCAAGCCTGGCAGGTGTCCCAGAGAGTTCCAGAACCAATAATTTCAACCAGTGGAAAGTATTTTTTTGTCTAGTTTTTTTCCTTCCTTCAAAATCATACCAGCCCTCTGCAACTTAGTTCCCATAAAAAAATGTTTTTTCATATATTTCACTAAAGCATTTGTAATGGGACAAACAGGAATGAGGAATGCATGTGTCATTACCAGAATCATATTAGCACTAACATTTCTGAACTTTTCCCTTCTAAACATACAACCAGAAATACTGAAAAGTCACAGAAAATGAGGGTAATTATGAAACATCTCAAAAGGAAGAGGGCCTGGGAAATAATGTGGGTGAGCTCAAATAAAGCAGAGAACTGTGAGAAAAGTGCGCTTTACAATTTAATATAAGCATTAATTTTAAATTAGTATTATTGAAGGAGCAGTGCAGAAAGAGATCATGCCATAATAGAAACAGAGAAGTGGAAGTGCTGACAGATTTGTACAGCATAAGTTTGTTGTAGCAGAAAACAGGCAGTCATTGGGAGTATTCCAGACTCTACTAAAGGTTAGAACGAGAGCTTCAGAACAGAATACTGACTGCAGTATTTTGCATGAATTGGAACATTCTACTACTAGGCTACACAATGAAGAGTTACAGCACTTAAAATGGATATTAAAAAAGAAACAGAAGAACTTCTGCAATACAAAGAGAAGCAAATCATCTTTCTATAAACAAAATCATTTGAGAAAACTGGTATTTAGCATAACTGATACATTCTGGGATCACCTGAAAGTGGAAAGCAGCATGCAACTTGTTAATATGATTGATCTTGTCTAGTATTTCTCAGTCTTTCTCACACTTTTGGGGAGAGAATGCAAAATTTTTGTGTTTTTTGCAAACCTCTGATGCTCAAGAAAGACGAAAACTTTTCATGAACAGAATGTCTTTTTTCTGAGGTTATGAAACCTCAAGTTCACAAAGGATATAAACTATGAAAAATAAGCTATAAACTATGAAAAATACAGGCTCTTCAGGAAAAATGTAATGACACATGCAAACAACATTATACACTTGAAAGTATCAGATTTTATGAGCCTACTGAAGCAATACCACACAATGATACAGTACACAAATATTCAGGAACTGCCAAACCAACAGGAAGCAAAGAAACTGGAAAAGGAAGCTAGGAAATTAGGGATCCCTTGCCTCATTCCAATCACGTATGTCTTTTTTTGAAGGATAATCCACCATAATCTCCAAAAATAAACTCTACTTAAAGACAAGTAATCCGCTCCCTATTTAGGCATTTCTTCCTACATAGAACTGTAGCTCTCCTTCCTAAGTGAAGGACAGGACAAGGGGTGTAGGGAAGGGAAGCAGCAAGAAAGAGTTGGCCCAGGCTCTGCTCTATCCAAAAATACTTCCAAACCAAGGAGTCTGTTCCTCCTCCCGGAAAGCAGCTGTCTCCTTTTGTTACCCATTTGCCTTGCAGCTCAAGCAGCAGCAGTTTATGCTGCCAAAGGTACCTGGCTTTGGTGAAGGGCTGTTAGGAATACTCACAAATTAATCTTTTTATGCGTTTAGAAATCCATAGGAACACTGCTTGAAAAACTAAATCTGTTGGGTTTGGAGTCAGTGCAGGCAACTGAAAACCATGCAACTGTATTACAACTTTGGTTAGTTATGCCTATTACATCTTGAATTACATGACCATATACCCTTCTCCTTCTCCCCCTCCCCCCTTCTTACTGCAACAAATGGTAGCTTTTCCAGTGCTCCTTTAATCCTGGAAGAACAATTGGCAGGGCAAAGAATACTGTTTTCTGAACTGAAAAAAAGGAGCTGAAGCACATTTACATAATTACATTTGTTTGGGAATGTGAGTTGATTAAAAAACAGGAATTCACTAGGATTTCCAAAAGCTCTAGAGAAAATATCTTTTCTTTAACTTGGCTACTTGTGCTTCCATTAAATGCCTCCTCACTTTCTTTCACAGGCCAGGAGCAGAAGTTACTTTGACAATTACAGGCAAAGGAATAAACAATGTGTTTGAAGTAAGACAAAAAAGCCCAGCTAACCTGAAGAACAGCAGGCACTATGAGGAAAAACATAAAATCAGCAAATTCTTACCTGTTATTTAGCGTGGTTGGCAGAGGATGTGTTGCATTGGGTGGCACAGTTGCATGAGTGAGAGAAGGGTTCTGTGATATTGTTGCTGGAGTCTGAATTACCCCATTTAAAGCCCCTACAATTCCATTGATTGCCAGCTGGCTGGCTGGCAGTGCTCCAATTATTCCACCCACAGCCGGCACTGCAGGAATGGTGGAGGTTACAGTCTGCATACCACTAGCCAGTGCCCCCACTGTCACACCATTGACCTGCTGAACTCCGGGGACTCCCGAGCCTTGCTGGGCCGGACTCTGCCCAGCAGGTGGTGGAGTGGAAAGCGCTGATGAACTGCTGGTGCTTTGTCCGCTGGAGGTTATCTCCTGGTGTCAAAACAAACAACAAAGCCCTCTCAGCTGCATAAAATTTCACCTAACACCACAATGCAAGGACTGGGATGAGTTAACTTGTAACAAGTTTAGGTTTAGAAGAAAGAAATAAAAATTACCTGATTTAATACAGGAAGAGAATTGTCCGGTAAAAAACTGTTTCCCAGATGAGGGCTTTTACTGCTGTTCAAGGAATCAGTGCTAGGTGCTAGGTAATTATTTCAAAAAACACACAGTGGTTAAATTTCTGTAACATGTAAAAAGATTCAGAATAATTATTTCAAAATTATGACAAAGCTAAATATAGAAAATGTAAAGTCAACTTTAAAATCATTGCTGAATAGTAAAATATTAACTAAGTAATTGGTGAATCAATAGATTCAAACAGATGTGATCCAAACTGAAGTAAAAGAGAAACTGCACTGAAACAAGCAGTAATGTAAAAACCAATTGATGTTTAAACATTTAACACATCAGCAAATACTTGGTCTATATTCATCCTACATTTATATTCATCTCCCATCAATTGCATGTGTGGATGAAATAGATTATTTCATATAAATACATGTTCAAATTACTCTGACACTTTAATAATCCCCTCTACTTACGTGCTTGTACTGGAAAGGCATGTACTTGATGAGAAGGGCTGGGATTTGAAGTTATCGTTGGAAAGGGCACCGAAAGCTGTGCATTGAGAAGCTGCAGTCGCTCCTTCTTTGCAGTCAGATTCTTTATCTGTTCTTCCAACCGCCTATTTTCAACTTGAAGTTGGTGTAATGATTTAAGCATTCCTAAAACTAAGACAAAAATGCACACATTACATTCCACATCACATTCAACGAATGAATAGCATTTTCATTCAGTTTTAAATTCTGCATTACTTAAAGACTACCATATATGTGAAAACATAAAATTATTACAGATGTCTGGATTTTAGTGGTAAGATTTAAGATTAATTCTGATTAATTTAAATTACAGAAAAAAGTTCACAGTGTGTTCTGATAATAATTTTGGAATACCTCTACACCTGGTTTAAACACTGACAGAGTAGCATCATTAGGGCCAGCATACATTTTAAGCAAAGAGAAGTACATGATAACTTAGCTCCAAATCAGGATATAAAAGTAGTAGTATTTTAGCAGCACAGGTTAACTGCCTAGGTGGGATAAATCCAGTTCAGCTGCAGTATTAGGAACTGAAAACCTTATAGAGCAGAGAAGTTTGACAAGAATATGTTCAACTAGCAGCACAGGCAACCAACAACGTTTATATGAAAACAACCAAGTTTATGAAAAGGCAGGGTTTTTTTATTTAATTACTTGCACACTGAATCATAAATGAATAGAAACGATGAAAAAACCAGAAGTCCTCCGAGGTGAAGTTGTCGCAGCGCACCTTGGCGGGAGCTGTGAGCGGCGATCTCGGAATCCCCCAGCAGGGAGCACTCTGTGAGCACCGCACTTACCCCCCGCCTTTCCATAACGAGGGCATCACCTTCTCCACCGACCTGATTCTTACCAAGCACACTTTTCTCAAACTCCCATTTGGTTTCAGAACTTGGATTTCCCAAGCAGTACCAGAGTGTGACTGTAAAGCCACAGGGATAGCTTCCTTTTTTTTTCTTTAATTCTAAATTGTATTTGTTTAACATGACCTCTGGAGCTACTACAGACATAAGTCTACTGGTATAGGCACATCTGGTCATTTCCCAAGGATTTAGCTTTTATCCCTCCTCTTCAAGAACATACAAAGGAACCCTCAGTGAGCTCAAATGAGATGCAATAAGACTTAGCTAAACCTGTCCTCCAGCTATCATGTTTAAAGGATTATCCCTGCATGAATTTCCTCACAATTAGCATTTTTGTCAGGATACCATTCATAAAAAATACTAACTAGATACCTCTTTACACTACCAATGAGAAGAACAATGCGTTCAATAATAAGTAATACAAAGCATAACCTGGAATAAAATAAAATTTGTAACATATTCAGTGATTGTCTTTGATACTGATACATTGCTGAATATGGAGAGCCACACAATCAACTGCTTTTAATATATTAATTCTTGGACTATTCCACTCTACTAAACATAACTTGAGAAAATAATAATTTGCTTGCTTTAGGAACTCACAATAAAGGCAGAACATAATAAAGACACGAAAGCCCAGTAGGACACCTGCCTAACATTTGTAAATATTTTCTTTTCAAACAGCAACTGAAGTAGAAAAGTCAGATTTAAAAAAAAAAAGAACAATAAAAATTATTATGCCAATTTAAATCACACAATATAAAGAAAAATGGGGAACTGTACTACAATATTTACAGTAGCAGATCTAAGAGTTCAGAATTCTTTTCCAAACACTGCAACTGGATCTGCAAGTTACTTCCTCTTGCACGACACAATTTCCTCTCTACAAAAATGTAGATAATTATAGAGAAATCTTCTGCAATCTACTGATGCCATGTGCTGCACTAAGAACTATGATAGAACTGTACATCACAGTTATATTTCAATTCACAGCAGAAAATAAATTTTATTAAAATTCTTGGACAAGCACAGAATAGCAGTTCTGAGTAACAGTTGGCAAAAGTCATAATAAACAGATTGTGAGTACTTACTGTCACTGGGGGTGCCTTGCTCTAATAAAAACTGTTGTCCTTCACTCCACTGCCTCTCGAGAAGCTGTTCTATGCTGGCTGCTACTGGGGGCAAATTTTCCCCACAACCATTCCCTGATTGATCATAGCGAATCTGCAAGCTGCTCACAGGGGATCTGTTGAAAATATTGCAATTTATTGTGTAAAGAAAAAGATGAAAGGAAATATATTAGAAAACGGCTGTTGAAATTTCTTTATCTTATATCAGCTCTTAGCACCTACATATCATACGCTTCCAAGACTAAGTTAATTCGTCAAAATCATGAAGAACTCCTGGTTCTCACTGCCAGGACTTTAATAAAAGAAAGACATGTTATTAGAGTGTGAGAATTTATACTGAGAAAGCATATAACCTCTTCTTGCATACAGAATAACAAGATAGTAACTGACAAACAGCTCTGAATTAAATTATACAACACACACTTCTACAGCAGGAAACCATTATAATATGGATACACAGGGCACCGACTTTGAGGGCAAAAAACCAACCCACACCAAACTTCAAACTCTTCCCTGAGAAAACTGGGAAAAATAAAACCAATTTATTAAAATCACTACATAGAAAGGCCATATATAATTCTACTGACTAACTTGTTCTAAAAACAGCCATGTAAATATGGATTTTTGAAGGACTACATGAAAATATTAGTTCACAAGAGAAGTAGTGCAAGTTAGAAGTTAAACCTCTGCCTGTACTGTGAACACTTAATATACCTCCTTTTTTACTCATGATCACATACAGTTGAAAGAATAATCCCCTTGCCACATGTCTTTTCCCATTCAGGAGAAAACTGAATATTCAGCCTTTCTCAACTGAGAAAGCTGGCTACCTCACTCAGGCCCTAGGAGAAGGCTTCTTTTGCGTTGGAGGGGCACAATTTAACTTGTGAGCAAAGCCGGATGTTCTGTGTATTTCTGACTCAGGTTTCTGGCCTTGTGTATGCATGGTCCCATTCCTCCTACAGGACCAACACCAAAACCTACTAAATGCCGGTTCTTGGTTTTGTTGTTAGTTGTTTGGGGGGGTTAATCAATTCCAATGAGCTCATACTCTCAGATATTAGTTATTACTGCAAGCAATTGGTGCCATCATGGGATCACAGCCGTACTGTTCCACCCCTAGTGCAAATTTACCAACAAGACCACCACAGTCCCAGTACAGGACAACACAGAGAGCTCAGGAAATCAGTGTGTTAATTATGATTACCGTAATAAGCAGTGGTCACAGCACATTAGCTACCTAATGACTGTTGAGCATTTTGTAGGCACCAGAGCAAAGCAATTTTTTACAAGAAAAGGTTTTAAGTAGGTGACTTAAGAGCTCTGTTAAGTATTTATAAATAGTTCCTCTTTTGCATACAGGAAGAAAGGAAAGCACTTGTTAAAACAAAAAGCCCTGCTGAATGGGTAACCAAGGCAGTGTTTTTTGACAAGAGATGACAACTCAACAGCATGTAACAGTTCAACACAGAGACAGCAAAAAACAGTCTTAAAATGCACTGTTTACACGATGTGCTGAATCAGTAAAAAGGAAAGTTTATGCAGAAACATTCTACACAGAGGTACTACACTTACACTTCACACAAACAACCCACTTCAGAAAAACAAAACAAAAACAGGAAACAAATACATAAAATCCCTGAACAACTTCCCCAGAAACTTCTCTGTCTGCATGTTCCTAAGCTGCCCAAACAGATTGTGCCTTTTGAATTTTAAATCGCCAACAAAATTCTTGTTGGGCTTTGGACTGCTTCCTATCAATTTTGAAAAGGCAGAAACAAAGCAGTCCATGACGTATAACTTCTGCAATCCTTCACTGGAAGCCTGTACAAGAGAAGGATTAAAAAAAGAAATAATAAAAAAATCTAGATTTCTGTGTATTGCAACATTACCCAATCTCTCCTCTTCCAACTGAACCCCTAGCTCATCCTTTAGCCAGGATACGGTTCCTGTGTGCTAGGGCTGAATCCTTATTCCAAATAGTACTTGATCAGAGTTTCCAAGAGGACTATAAATGTGCTGTCTGGACTAGTCCAATCCTGCCACTGAGATGAGAACCCTGTTTCACAGCTTGCCTGCTGTCACAACTGTTTTTTTGATTAAGTTTGGTAAAGTTACCCACACTATAGAGCATTAATTAGAACCAATACTGCATTTAGATATAAGCATACATACAGATTTCACTGCAGGTATTACATAACACATTTTTAAATCTAAGGTTAAGTATGGAGTAAAAAAGAAGTTTAAGTGCTACCTTGGGAAAAGCAGCAATTCCTCTGCAAAATGGAAACAGCTCACATATACCAAGTATATTTATATTTCTCATATATATATTAAAAGTTAAAATACGACAGCTTAAACATCAAACGCTGTGGTTATATTGGGGTACAAAGATATAACAATATGAATTGGAAATGACCATACAAGCTCATGAGTCACATATGTCTTCTCCAAAGAGCTGCAATCAGCTGCGTCATCAACAGCAAACAAATGTTCTGCAAGTGTTTTTATTTTAAGCAACTCGCTGAAAATCACATGGTTCTTTCGGAGAACTGTGTTATTTATGTATCTCATAAGCTTCAAAGGGAACAGTCAGAACTTGCAGCTAAATAATTTTAATAGATAAAGCAGGTAACATTCAGAATTGCAAAGTTTCCAGACAGCAGGTTTTTTTAAGTTAGCTTTTTATTCACTATAAACCATATTTAAAGTAACCAGAATTACTTATTTACTGAAGTAGGGAAGGTGGAGAGTTACCTACACATTTTAGAAACTTTGACATACGTCCGGTCTTTTTTGTCGTGCAAACCAGAGCTGAAATTCACTGACTACTGAACTTAAATGAATGAGTAGGTTTTCTAAATTTTTTCCATGCTAGGTATTTCAGACTAAGTTTTTCCATCTTTCAATTCTGTTACTACAGCACCGATTTCTCCCCCTTGCTTTCCTCTCACACCACTCCCACCTCCCCCCCGCCTTTTTGGCTTGTTTTTAACAACTCTGCCAAGCAAAATCTCTCCTCTTTGCAAAGTGCTGCAGCTTCCATACACTGCAGGAAGCTTTTCAATTGTGGACTGAGGTGGCCTTTGTATCATCCAGTTCCCCTTCAGCATCCCCATCAAAACCAGTTGGCATTTTACCATGCTGCAAGTACTGGACCGTGTATACACTGAACATACACATTCTGTAGAAGCATCATATTTAAGAAGTTTACCTTCCCAAGTATTCGACCAAAAGACAGACTGAACACAGCTATGACTGATGCAAATCATGCAAAGACCAGGTCTTTGCATATAAACTAAGAAGGCATTAAAACTAGGAATTACCACAACATGTATGCATAAGAGGACTACTTAATATAAAATCAAAAGTTCTGGAATTTCCTAACTGTGAGCATTTCCCTTTGCAAAATTCTCTGAAATTCCTTGTCTGTATAGATCAATTTATATGCTAATGTAAGTACACATATTTATGCTAAGAATGCCATCTAACCTAATTTGTAAATTCTCTATTTATTATTTTAGAAGCAACACATACTGGAAAACTTAAAAACAAGTTCATGACTAGGTAATAACACCTAAGTATTATAATGGATAATCTCATCCCAGCAAGATGTCTTTTGATTAATTAAGGAATATAATACAAGATCAACAACGCCAGGCATGTACATTAAATTATCTAATTTGGAGATATTTGTTATAAATTACCATAATAAACACATGCTATAGCAGTAAAATTCATTATTATAATGCTATTTCTGTGTAACTAGCATTTTTTAACTATCCTAAAATCTTTTTCAGGATAAATCTTTTTTTTTTCAGATAAATCTTTTTCATGGTTAGTCCCTAAGTAAAAACCACAGTAATAACACCATAAAATCTAATTCATATTGGATCCAGTATGGAAAATAAAGCCCTCTAAAAAAAAGATTTGCTTAAAATATACAGAAAATATTACTGAAATATTTAAAACACAACATTGACATTTTAACAGCAAATATTTTAAAACAAAATAACATGATACAGTTTCAGTAGAATTCTTATCTCAAAGTTTTCCAGCAAATGTGAATTGTAGCAGAACAAAAAAATATGTTTTTTACAGAGAATTGCTACAAATTTTGAAGTTGTGAGGGAAAAGGAAGAAAATATTTGCTTGGAATTTTTACTGATATTTAATGTTTCACACCATCTTATTCTTGTGATCATTGTTAAGTATATGGGATTCTGGAATTTTTGCAAATACTACTAAACTAGGATTGTGATAACAAATCTGAGGAGATAAGTGGTACATATGGATTAAAGGATAGATAAATCCCTCTAAAGCAAGATTCTGTTTCTTAAGTAAGAGTGTAAACTAATTTACCTACAAATGTTAATCTGTAAACTTAATTTCAGTTGATACAAAAGTAAATTGCAGCACAATTTTAGCTTTCTGGATGTATGAGGAATTTTTTTAGAAGGATATATTGATATAAAAATACGTGTATTTATACATGTGTGTTTATATTTTTATATGTATGGGCTTTTAAAACACTTTGGTATTGCTGGTAAAAACATTGACGTTTGCAAATCTTAAAACATTTCTTTTGCCTGCACTTTCCAATGTAAATAGTGCTTACCGTGGTGAGATACTTCCTCTGGGTGATCCTCCTCTGCCAACAAGGCTTCGGCTGTTATCTCCGAGATCTTGATCTGCAGTGTAAATATTTCACAGCTGATAAATCGCCTTTTCTTAGATAAGAGCTTTAATATCTGATGTAGATATTTTAAAAATACCTTCAATCTCAACTTCTATCTGTAGTTACTGCTGAAGAGTGAATAAGTAACTAGTTTAAGATTGCTGAACTGTAGCATGTAAGGTGTTGTCCTTACACATTTCTGAGGCTGTACCAGGCCATGGATTATGTTCACTTCTTTCATTCCTTTCAGTTTTACAGCACAGAAGCGTGGTTTGCATTTGCAGTACCCTCCCCTCAGCCACTTTTAATTTGTACGGTGAAAGTAATGAATCACAGCTGTGGACAGCTAATCTGTATGCTTATCACAGCAAATCCTGATGCTCTGTATTTTTTTAACACTTTGCATCCCAAAACAACTCATAAAATATATAACGTATTAAACTTACTGCTGCCATCTAACAAGCACACATTATCCTGCAAATTTACTGAAAACTTTATGAAAGCGTATAATTCACTAATTCCTATTTATAAGCAAAGCATAGGAAAGCCCCTTGCTAAAAAGGTAGTAAAACAAACAAAAAAGGCCTCATTAAATATACGAAAACGTTTTGCTTGGAAGGACTCAAAAGGGTTATTTTCCCTATGGCCTCTCAATAAAATAACCCTATCTGCCCCCTTCAAGGTTGCCCTCCCCCTATTCTGAGTCAAGCGACCTCCGACCCCTTGGAGGGCAAAGACATGACTGATCCATTCTTGGTAAACTGCTAAACTCATTCCCTTCCCCCAAACAGGCATGACTACTACGACATGTCAACAAATCCTTACGGAGGGAATGAAACAAAGCAAAGCCAGCGGCTCATTAAAACCGCAGCGGAGAACTCGCGGTACCAAATGCCAATCGGTAAATATTCACAAGATTATTAAATGCTGCACAAGTTCTCTAACGGGATCTCTTTCACACGAACTTGTATGTAATGCAATTTCATGAATTATGCAAATAAAGGTTTCAACTATTCAGGACAAAACCCAGAGCTGTGTCACTCTGGCTGCAAAGAGCTGGGAACTGAGCGCATCAATCACAGGAGTCACAAGAGACACTGGTGCATTCCTGCCTGCTGATGGCTCTGCTTAAACATTTACATTTCACACACCGAGGGAAAAAAAAGGGGAAGAAAACCCGTGCTGTTCCACAGAACAACTAGAATTTACTTCCAACACAGAACAACTTTGTACAGACATTTAATAACCAAAAGTTGAGCAGAAATCAAAAATACTATTTAACAACCTTTTTAAAAACAAGGAGTTCTGTGAAGCTGCAGATTTGCACCGGCAGAGGAAGCTTACCTGCTTGGCTGTTTTCAGACTGAGCTATAAGTGCTGCCATGGCTGAATTTGGATTCAGCCTATTGCCATACATGTGGGATGGAGGCAGACTGAGAGAAGATCCAGGTAGGGTGTTCGCCTGCAAGAAACCAATTAAAACTTGAATTTTTTTTATAATGGGGAGAAATGCTAAATGTATTTTAAAGGTGCCTTCTTAATGCACATTTATCATTTTTGTAAGTAGAATGCTTTTTAAAACAATGTATTTAAAAGAAAAAAGGTTTTCCATTTGTGAGTATAGAAACAGAATTGCGGTACTTTGAAAAATAGATCAGGTTTTAAAGTGTGTTGAATTTGCGGTTGGCAAGATCTTGTAACTAAACTCTTCTAATAAAAAAGTTCTGTATTAAAAATACCTGAAGTGCATTTTAAAACAACTACAGTTTGCAGGACAGGCAGACTTCCTTGCGATCCTGAAGTATGCGCTCAATGCTAGGACTTAGTAGCATGGCGACCATGTGGTTATCCTACTAATTATTTAATCTTATTAAACCATTTACAAAATAAGGGCAGGTAGACAACAGATGTCTCACAAATGCTTGGGTTCCTTACATCACAAGCCGGCTGTGGAGGTCAAAAGGTCCAACTTTCAGCTCTATAGTTTAACTACACAGAGCCATATTTCCTTTGCTCGACTCCGTCATTAGTAAAACGTGCACAGTATTTTGTTACTTCCTATTTTGATAGACTTGGAAGCCTGGTGTTTTTTTGTTTTGTTTTGTTTTTATTTTAAAGAACGCAAACAGCCATTACAAGTATGTTTTCTATACAATAGGGGGCTCCGGGAACCACAGCTTTGCCCTGACCCCATATAAGGAACTGTATTTTTGGCAGTTGGCCAGCTCTACTTATTGAAGAGCTCCCAAAGTTTGTGTTCATTCATGTTGCTAACCACAATTCTGAAGGTCTCTGCTGGGACTTGTGCCAAACAAGCGAAAATGAACCCTTAAACAGATGAAGCTAAGGAGGCTGGCCAAAATCTTGCATAATCCAATGCAATAAAAATACCTTCTTCCTTGGCTGCTTATGCTTTTTCCCTTTCGAAGAAAAAAAGATTTGTGTCAAATGCTAAGTTGCAGAGACAGGCAATCACAGAAATAAAAGCACGGCTGCTTATTTTAAAGCCATTTTCCTACCTGATAAAAAAACTATTTCAGAACAAGGAAAAGATTGCGAAGGGGTAGGGGAGGTGGAATCAAAGATACACAAATCTGTGTGATCACTAGTTTTAAAATTAATCTTCTAAGAAAATGTAAGCAACCTTAACAAATTAAACTTTTTTTGAAAAACGAAAAAAAGAAGGTAAACAGTAAGGAACTCAATTTGTGGGACATTTTGACATGCATAACTACACACAAGAGACAGGGGAAACATACTGGTTATTACAGCAAAATATTAGAGTATAAACTATGTCTCTGGAAAGAATCACACACTACCATTAACTTTTGGCTTTCTGCCAACATATTAAACTTGATGAATGGACTTTTATGAATTCACACAACTGTTTTCAATGATGCTTTATTTACTATATACCGGTGAGAAATTGTGTCTGATATTTACATTCTTCTACTGTCACAAAGTTAGAAAAAGCCACAAGTAATTGCTTACAATGATCAGGGGTTCATTCACTTTTCAGTTTACAGGTAGGTACATGCAAGATTGCTAGACATGGAACCACAGCATCGCTTCAAATCTGGCTGTTACTTCTTCCAGTTGTTTGTTGGGGTTTTTTTTTAAGAATTGTATCTTTAGTAGAATTAATCTGAATTATTTATAAGTCTTAAAAATAATACAGACCTTTCCACCTACCCAGGCACAACAGCTTCCAGAAATACAATACATATCAGTACTGTGACACTGACAAAGGCAGCAATACTGCACAGGTCCTGCTATTTTCCTTAAAAAATGTCTATAGGGCAGTAACAACTTAACTATTGTTGTTCCTAACAACCTTCAGCTATTTTCTCCTCAAAACCAAACAAACTTCAGTCAAATCCTTTCGCTGATAAAACCTTACAGAATAGAGTATTAAGAGATTCAACCAGTATTATCATTCAACCATATCGAAAAGGCTAGACTAGTAAAATAGAAGTTTATATGATGGTATGAGTTCTACTCATAGCTTCAGGGGTAGGGTGGAGGCAGATTTTAAACTACAAACACCAGGTCTTATTTCTGTTTAGTTTTAGCTTTTTTCCCTAGAAGATTTCATTTAATTCCAGTAACTGTATGTATTGCTCAGATTTTACATAGAAGCTTCTATACTTAGCTCTCAGTCCATGTAATTCACTGCAAGGCTGCTTAAAACTGTGCAACAGCAGCAATATATTAATTTATGATGGCAGGGTAGCTATAATCAGCGAGGGAGATACATGTTTATTTGACTGAAGCATGCACAAATAGCTTTAAGAACTTTCTGAAAGTACCTAAGTATCTTGAAGGGAGTTCCTAAAGTTTGTTAACTATCACAAAACAGAAGACATCAAAGGAATTAAACGTTTGCTAAGTGGGTTGATGTAACAGATCAAAAGACTTTGCAAGATTTAAACAATATCTAAGAGCTTGAGTTTTTTAACAAACAGTGGTTTCACCCTAAATGTTACCCCTGTTTGCACTTTAAAATAATAGTAAAAGTGTCTTAAAAGTTGGAACTATACAAGTTCCAATGCCATCCTGCGTTCTATGCAACTCTTAAAGCAAAAAGACACAATAAAATTGTTCAAGTAAGTTGAAGGCAAATAAAAAAACCTTTGAAAATACTTTTTTAAAACAGCAATGTAAAATGACAAGAATAATGATTTGTGAAGCTTTCTAATATATGTGACGACTTCATCTGACAAGGAAGTAGAGAAGGTGGAGGAGTGCTACATTATTTAAAGGTGAAATAGGAGCTTCATGTTTCACTCACAGTTGAAACAAGCTGTAGCAAGCATTTATTAAAAATGCGCAATCATCCTGTCGATACATATTAAGGTCACAGGACTGACACATGTTCTAAAATTCAGAACTTTTAATACTGTATTATTCTTTATTTCAACTGTTTCTATTTAAACACTCAACACATGATCAAAATGTATGAACTAATAAAAACCCAAGACTACTAAGTATTTATTTTGAAAAGGCAGCAAATTTTCCTGAAAATATTTTAGCAGAAGGATTTAAGCCCGTCTAGAGGTATACAACACACTGCTTTCCTCTATGGCATGTTCAATAAATCAGTAAAGCCATAAGCAGCAGAGCAGCACAGAAGGATGATGCACTGCAATTCAGAGAATGCCCATGTGCAGTAAGAAATGATTGATATTTGACTGATGTTTAAAAACACTTCCAATACAGCAAGAGAGAAATTACAAGCATATTCTTCTAATTGAAGAATAAGACTTGCAAGTTAACTACATTTAACTCATATATATATAGATGTCTTCCAAAATATTTAGAATAGTTTTGTATGTTTGCATGACTCTGGGATAGAATTTAACAGTATGACTATAAAGTTTCCAGAGCATTCATATCTGAACATTTACTCCTATCTGAAATTTCCAGGGAAAGCAGTCTCTTCAATCAAATGTTACATGTTCTTTCAGCAGAAGAAAACAAATGGGAGAAAAATGAGGCAATGCTTAGCTGTATGCAATCAGATTGAGTTGCAAAACTTTGAGACTCTTTGAACATGCCTTTTTTCCCATTCCTTTTAAGTTTTATGATATGAAATATTTTCTGATAACAGGCCTCATTTCTGTCTCAGCTCCACACCAGTAAGGTTTTAATACTCAGCGTGTGATGAGAGATGAAACCAAGTGTGAACAACTTTTGGGTCCCATGAGTAGGCTGACTGTTGAAGCTGTCAGATTCAATTGCATCATTCCACGTTATTCAATGCCCCAAACTGCTCCCTAATTGTTAGAGGCTTAACATATTCAAAACTATTGTTTAGGCTAATGCTGAAATGCCTACAGTTGAGTTTCCACAAAGAAAGGGGAGGGATTTAATTGTAGTTAAACCATTACTGAACTCTCTTCCTTTCGTGATAGGGCAACAAGGATAGCCAGAGCAACCAATTCCAAGACAGCTTCTTAATCAGTTTATATCCAATCAACACCCCTTTCCCCCTCTGCTTTAAAAACTGTGATTGCTATATTGTAGCTTTGTGTGATATCATCATAATGCTTTACAATTAGTGACACATTACCTAATTACCTATTTCTGCCAATATTTATCTGTCAAAATAATTTCAAAGGTTAATTTTCTTTCTTGTTTAAAATAAAAACATATCATTGTTCCTGTGGTTGGGGTCACACCATTTACCAATCATACCAGGTTATTCATCACAGCATGATGCTGTGATATGAAGTGCAGAACCTCCCCTTGCTCCTAATAATACAAAGTCAAGAAATAAATAGCATTAGAGATACCACAAACAACAACTTACGGCCAACTACTACTGAAGTCATACAAAAAAATTCGATGCAGATGAAATTTAAAGCTAAATTTTCTGCAAGCTGTTCTGCTACACTTCTGAGATGTTACAAATACTTTCCATGCATGCCTAGCTTCATGAAATATGGAAGGAAATTCAAGCACAGGACCAAGTGTTAGCATCAGTTTACTTCATCTAGAAGACATCTTAAGCTGATGCATTTTAGTCTATGGCAAGCAACATTTATCTGAACAATTAATTAATTAATTAATTAAAACCTCCACTGAAATATAATGAGATAAAATATGAACACATATTAATTCTAGACAAATAATTATAATAAAAAATTTATAATGTGCATATATAAAAATTATTTTCTTCTCTTGAGAGGTGAAAAGAGCTGCCTATCAAGTGACAGCAGCAGAAGCAACCTTGCCTCGTGTTTCCTACCTTAACTTGGGCAAGTGAAGAAAAATTATTTTTATCCCTAGAATTTTTAAGGCCTTTGCTTGGGTATTAAAGGCAATTGGAAGAATATGCCATTGCTTCTTTTTATTCTGTCAGCATTTATGGTACAACCTTTAACTGCATTTAGGAGAGGTGAGGGACCCACCAATACCCATCATCACTCGCTTCCTGTGAATTGTCAGCTGCTCTTTGGGATGGCAAAGCACGCCCACAGAAGAGTGGTCACAGCACAATTCACAGCAATACAGAGGAGTCCTGCAACATGACACCACCTCATGCATCACTTCCTGTGACACAACCCTTGAAAATTTTCACCACAAATACAGAATTTGCTTAGATATCTTAGAATGCTTATCAAGACCTTGTTTCCAACGGCAAAACAAAAATCTAAATTCCTTTTTATTTTCCTATATGCCAAGAAACATAGATGAAAGGTAACACAGAAAATCTTTAATAAAATACAATCCCCACATTTCTTCTGAAAATTTTCATCTGACATTTCAAAACAACTGGCGCAACACAAAACAATATTAATCTGTAGTATGATCATTACTATTAATATATTTTAAATAGACTGATACTTTGATTTACATCTTTTAAAGATATGTTTTGGCTCTCAAGTTGAACATAACTAAATTTAAAGCAAACAATATTGACCACTTGACTAAAACACTACTACAGCACTACTGATGACTGGAATCAGAGGGAATTTTTACAGCAAACCTCACCTCACCTGCTATCACAATCACCAATGCAAATCAAACCTAAACATGTACAGTAGGTTTTTACACATTCATTCTATGAAAGCAACACCGAGATTGAAAAGATAGCCCTCCCATACTGCCACCATTACCATCCAAGCTCTCTGAAGCCCTTAAAGATTGGGAATTTTTTAAAAACAGATAATCAAGGTCTAATTGCACAAAAAGTATTTTTGCCACTTGGTTGAAATAAAAGAATTACCTGGAAAGTATAATTAGGAGGTTGGAAAAATTAAAATCAGAAAAAGGGTTTATGATGTCTTAGAAGAAGCAACTTTTCATTCAAGAAGAAAAAGAACATTATTTACAAATGTACAAATTGTCATAATTTAAATCTGTCAGAAAAACTATATTTGTGACATCCTTCCATGGATACACACTATTCACATTACTAGTACTTTTTCTGTCTGCAGATATAATAAATATAATAAATAAATCCTTTGAACTTCTAGCTGTAATGAAGACTCTAGCTTATGAACAAGCTAATAATCAAATACTGTCTTTGAGAATCAATTGTTTTCATTAAACATACAAATAAATCCTTCAATTAAATTAAACCATCTAACCTTCAAACACCAGCAGTCAAGTATTTTCCAAGAAAGGCATGAATGAATACAACTGGGAAACAGTGGGATTTGAAAGGCAAAATGAAAAATTAATGGCACACCTACAGAAACTAATTTATACCTCTGCCCAGTGTACAACAAGGGCACATAAAGTCATTAAAAACCACATGGATAGAAGGCCTATCTTCCAATAATGTGAAAACACTATAACCTCAATTGTACTACCACTTTGCTCCTCTCTTTCATGTTAACTAACTAGATATTATATACATTTTTAACCAATTAAGATCTATTTGTTTATATACCAGACATAAAAAAGAGACTTACAAAAACTTAATAGAATGCTACCTCATTAAGAGGTCTTTTTTGTTAGGTTGGTGGTTTTTTTTGTTTGGGGGTTTTGTTTTGTTGCAGGTTTTGGTTTGTTTTTTAAAAGAGGCTTTGTAGAGATAAGACCCTGGGATTCCTCCACAGACCTAACTGACAACAGAGCCATCCTTTCAACACAAAGCCCTTTCACCTTAAGTTGATTGCTCTATCGTTTCCATCTACCTCTGTCTTCACAGCACTTAAATTGTATGTGCTCTACATTAACATGGAAGCAGTATCTTGCCCAAGAATCTGTTTTACTTAAGAACTTTAATCTATATATGAGGAATCTCAATTTCACTCTCACATTGACCAGCAGAAAAAATTACTTTCTTAGGAAACAAACTCAGTATACCCATAGAGGAATCTATTTTCTTCATACCAGTATTCCAGAGAAAGTCAGACACTTGCAATATGTCAAATAATAGATGTCTAATAGGTCTAATAGAAAAGTAACTGCTTTTGAGATCATAATTTCAAAAAGAGTAATAACAGAGAATCAGTTACTTATTCACAAGCGTGGACATTCTATCAAAGTATCAACAGTCTTTGCTATTTAAGTGATGAAACAAACACCTTCAGTAGCAGAACTGCTGCTATGCAAAAATGCTTGCAAGATTCTCATCATTTACACAAGGCCTATAAAGCCACCACCTCAGCAACCAACTGCAGCTTGCAACAAACACACATCCATACTTGAAATCTTTTTTAAGTAAGACCTAAACATTGTTTCATCTAAACAGTTTTATTATTTCCATTGCATACAAACTGGAAAATTTCACACTTTTTACATTCAACACCATTATTATTGTCTCAGGCAGCTAAATTGAAGTTGTGCTACACTCAGTTCAACGAAGAGGTCAATGTGCCTCAGTTGCCTGGAGACTGATGGTTGCTACAGCAGCACCAGATAAGCCAAGCTAAATAAGCTTCAGCTTGAAGGCAGAAAACATTTATTGCTAGAGCGAAACATTGATGCAGTTGTCTCAGCATGCGGCACTGTGCAAAACCTCACAACCGCCTTTCAGACTACCTCTATAGTGCACAAGTCTACACGAATACAAGCTTTCTGAAGCAAGAGGAAAACAAGAATTTCATTGGGCTAAATACTAGATTATTTGCAACTATGATTCCTTTGTTCTTCTACTTGAGTCACATGTTAGAAGGAATTTTCCCTCTGGCTGTAAATTCTTCCTCCTTGCTACTCTCCTCCTCCCCCACTCCAAAAATCCTCAGTTAGACTGCACAAAAAGAAAATTAGATTTTTACCCATTTTGCCTAGAAGTAGCTAGAAATTAAAACAGCTTTTAAATGATAAGACAATTTTGATGGAAAAACTTTTACTACTACAGCTCTTTCACATTTTTCATTTTGCAAGACTGAAATTTAAGTGGCTGTGACACAAATATGATTTAGCAGGTTTGGAAGTAAAGTCTCTGTTTTGCACTGACATCCTACACCACAGTATCAAACCTCTCTGTCTACAACATACTGAAAGATGCATTTAGTACACTTTCCAAATCTAGAAGCAATGGTAATTTCCTGCGGCAATGAGTCCTAAACATGAGCAAAGTAGTACTCTGTTAAGAATGATTTCTTTTTGTTCTGGATGTGCTGAGATTTCCTTTTGTATCTTTTTGTAAAGTTGTAAGATAAGGAAAACCAAATAATTACAGCATCCAAACAGCCTGTGATCCGTGCTGGTATTTTACCTTCCACCCAGTGGGTAGGAGCCTCTTTCAAGAGACTTTACCATCAAGAGGTGTTTTGATAGTAACATAAAATATGTTAATTGCTTTTCATGTATCCAGCATGTCTATCGATTAGAGAATTCTAGTACCACAGTAAGGATCTAATTTCCTTTTTCTGGAAGCATGCTGCTTAAACCATGCAACATCATTATCTCCAGATGTTTTATTAGTCTCTTTTTAATTATCATTCATAGTAAAGGTAATACAAACAAAAAACCAAACCTAAAACACCAAAAAACCCACTAAACTCCCAACAAACAACACTCCCTCTCCAAACCAACAATATACACTGTATGACAATATATAAACCAAACACAAAAAATAAACCAAACTTACTTGTTTTGGGGAAATTTAGCAATATTTTAACATATTGTCATAATTGCTATCTATGCTTTACCTCAATGACTAATATTTAAGAGGTGAGAGGTTTCCCCACAAGGCACCCACCATATTATGCAATAGAAATCTATTACTATCTGCACTCTGGACTTCTGAAGAGCTCTTACAACATTCAGTATCTCAATGATTTCTATGTTAAGGAACAGACCTCAGAAAGTGGCCTGAAAAAAATGTAGAAAGAGAGTAAAGTTCTTAAATTCTGGAAATCATCTCTGATTACATGTCTAAAGCAGTTTAATGTAATTATACTAAGTTCCTTTGCACTGAAAAAAAAGGATTATTGTTTAAATGAGTTTGTTGAGGTCATGTCTAAGTCTAGTTTTAAGATGTTCTGATCCAAAGCTTACTACAGAAGTTTTACACCAACTCTTAACTTACATATGATTGAGATGTGCATCTTTGGGAGTGGAGCAGGAAACTCATTTAATCACCAATCATCTAATAAAGGCCACATCTGTCACATCTTAAAGTTCTAGAACTGAGGGCAGCTTGGATTTTTCTTCCATGTATTTATTCTACTCACCAAATAAAATTTGATTAAACACTGATAACTGATAAACTAGAGTATCCACAGAGAGGATGTCTCAGAACAAAACACTGCAGTCTGCCCAACTCTAGCAAACTTCAGATGCTTAACCTGAAACTTTCTTTCTTTCCTTTCTCATGTTTACTTTGTGCTGAATATTAAATTTAAAAAAACACAAATTCAAACCAGCAGGAAACAGGGAATGTTTCCCTGAACAAGAATGGGAAACAAAAGTGGACAAGGAAGTATGTTCCTTGGCCATACTGAATTTAAGAATGCAGCATCCATAACTGGAGGTTACAACTGTAAACTTGGAGGCAATATCAATCAGGTAGGTGCATTTTACTGTCCCATGAAAATGCCCAAACCCCACTTCTGCAGACTTGCAAAAACCCCTCTCAACCTGAATTTTCAGCAAAAGAACATCTACTTGTTTAAGATGTACTATTAAGTTCCTTCATAATTCCACCCCTGTTGTGGAAAGATACAAATAAGATTGGTCCCAAAACTCTTCCTAACTTCTCTGTTGAAAGGAAGAAAAACTAAGAATAGAGTTCCTATTTCCTGTCTTTTCATTTATTTTCCCATGAGCACCAGAATATAAAATAAAAAGGACAAGAAAGTTCCCTTGATAGAATGCAAAATGATGAGCAGACTTAAACTATGACAAGGAAAAAACCCACTAAGACAGGAAGCCAAAAATAGTGTAGACTAGTAATTTGGAGAAAGAGCAGGGGAATACGGAGATCCAAAATTAGTGACTAGATTAATTCAGAAAATGAGAAAATAAAAACCACAGGATGGATGCATCTGAAATATCACATGCCCTACATTCAGAAAATATCTCAGAATTCCTTAGCTTTCACATTCCTCTGTTGTTAACAAATAACTCCAAATCTACTGGAAAAAAATAAGCCTTATCTTCCCCTAGAAGCTGGATCAGACAAAGGAGGATAACCACCTCTATATGAATGATAAAGAAAACCCTGCTGCTTTTGTACTGCTCCTAATAGAAATAAAGCTGAACGAACTTTGGAAGGGACAATGGAAGTGATAAAAAGCAAACTTCCTTCACTCAGAATTGCAACACAGCAGCAGCACCTACCTGCCCAATTACCACATCTGCATCCTGGAGGCAGCAGTACATTATACTATGTTGAAGTGGACCTATCATGCCATCACAAATAAATCCTGGATGTAAAGAATAACAAACAGCAACTATTCAGTTTCCCTATCTCTATGCAAGCCACAAGGACTGCTATTACAGATACTTCTTGTCCTTTCCTCTCTTCATTATCTGCTACTGTGGCAAAGGAAGCACCATGCATAAAGCAAGAGTTGGGAATTTAGGAAGAAAATAAAACAGAAGCTGCTGAGGAAAAATCACTCAGAAAAGAAAAAGCACCTAGCAGCAGCAAAAAAAAAATCCCACTGTAAGAAAATCTGGATTGTATCTGTAGAAGAGGTTAGTAACAAGTACATACCATATTTCTTGAAATTGCCTCACAGATGTACTTTTAACAGTCACCAAGAGCAGAGATATCATCACACAGAAGAATGAAAGAAAATCAAATACAAAGTGAAAATTTTATATTGAATTTTCAGAGTAAGAATCTTAAAATGTCTCAATGAACTGAGATTACTATAATGTAAAGATCATACCTTACTGGATCATACAATACCAACCCCAGAAATTTGATGAGCTACAATTTTTTAAAGTAAAAGACTGTGTATTAAAGCAAACTACTACATGTCATTTCCACTCCCACTAAAAGCACTATTGAAATGAGATTACAAAACACTTAAATACATTTTTTTTCTTGACAGAAATACAGTCTGAACCATTGAATGGCTTTAACAATCAATGACTTTAGAAAGCCCAGTCAAAAACCTCCCAATTCTGTAGTTTGATTCTGCATTCCGTACCTGGGGATCTCAGAAACAATTGGCCACAGAGCTCCAGTAGGGTAATTTCACTAATTTAAGTCATCAAAAAGAACACATAGCTCAAGCAATTTCAATCTCAACCCCAACCAAAGCAGCCAACATTCAATTATACAGAACTAAATGAATCAGAACAAATTCTGCTGTACAAGACCAGGAGATGCTGAAGCACCCAGCTTACCACTTTTTTATGCACAGTTAATAATTAAGAATAACTTACAAGAAAGAGCAGTACAGCAAATTGCTACAGAACAGCATAACAGGCTAACAAACATTTTTGCTGTAGCTATGAAGCACTTTGAAATATTTGAGATAGAAACTGAGCATAGGATGTTCAAGTGGTGTAATTCATGACCTGGCTTAAAAGGGGGAAGTTAAAGGTGAGATTCAAAATCCAAATGGAAGAAAGAGATTATTTTCAATAACAGGGCACATATCAATAACCATATGAAAGTTAAACACAATTCTGGGAGAAAAGACGCAAGTTTGGGATATAGCAGTTTTCTGGTACATATGAAATAGGCAGTACCCACAACCATGTCAAGAGCACCAATTCATGGAAAACCAGAAGAAAATATTTGTGTGGACTGTACCCCTTTTCTATGACATATTGCAACTATTAAATGTATTGTTAAATAATAAAGCCTTTTTGAATTAAGCAGTGTACGCTTAATACATATTTTATATTTTGAATAATCAGTCTATGCCCAAGACATATTAAAAAAAAAGAACAGCATGCAAAATAATGTGCATTTCCAGAAAGTGGCATTTTCACTTGTCCACTAGTTCTCACCTGGTGAAGAACACCAGCACTTCAAATTAGTTACGGCATAGCATGGAACACAAGTGCATAATGTCTTCTGAATTTATTCATTTGAAAAAAAATTATGAGTGGCATGAGAGAAAATGAGGCAGAAAAGAGGATTATAACAAGGTCCATGTAGTGGTTTTGTCTTACAAACAAAAGCCACAGTATGGAAACTATCATACTAGTCAATCGAATGAAAACTCAAACCCCAGGATTTTCAAGTTGTGAGTTTTTTTAAGCTTTAAAATAAGTGTTGCTTAGGTGTTGAAGAAAAAAAAGCACTTTGGGATTTTAATCACTGAAGTTTTATATAGACCTGTAAGTTATTAAAGACAACAGAAGTTATTTTGTCATTTTGAGTAGTATTAATTTAACAGCAGTTTTTTATAATAGTGTTACCTAATTTAGGGCAGTTACTTTCAACTGTTTGAAGTTTTTTCAATGCTATGAACAAAATTATCTGCATTAGATGCATATCATGCCATTCTAATCAAAATACATCAGTCAATTCTGAGACTAATTCAGTGGGAACATATTTTTTCCCAAGACCTTCTCTTTAGAATTTCTTAAAACCCTTTAAAAAAAGAGACATGCAAAAAAATCCTTCAAATATTGACAAATTTATGATGTCCCCGAAATCATAATTACAAATACCCAACAGAGATCTAAAAAGCCAGCTGAAATCTTACAGGATGCACCTTAGCAGCACATCTTTGAGGCAATTCCAACTTTTAGAACTATTCCAATAGCACAACTGCTAACATGACTGAACAAGTAAGCAGACAAGATTTGGTCATACTTGCTCTCTTAACTAATAGTTTAAGTAAAACCTAATTTTTAAACTATTACTTTTTACCTGCTATAGAGGTACAAGCTTACCTTAGCTTATAACCTAGGATGATGGTTTTCTTTTAATCAGAACACTACACGAGAAACATTAGCACACTCTTATTTGAAGACTTCCATGGTCAAGAGGTAGGTAAACACTGAGAATACATCCACAAGAGCCCAGTAAGCAGACAGCACTCTGACGGAACTTTGCAGAAATAAGTAGGTAAACCCTAGCCCTTGACATATAATCAGTCATTTATGCTAAATGGGAAGGGGGTGGGGGGTAGTGGAGAACAACTGCATGGTAAGCTAGGCTCTCCTGACTGAATCTCACCAAGGTAGTAGGGACCTTATGCACTGAAAGAAGACTCACTGAAGCAGTGGAAATCTTTATTAATTCAAATACAGGAGCTCACCTTTACAGCTATCAACCAAAACTCACAATTTCAATCTCCTTGTATATCTCAAACCCAAGACTCTCTAAGTAGTACCTGTGAATAAGATCCTGACAAGCAAACCTAAGACCACTAGAAAACAAGTTTGGTAGTGAGGCAAGATACACAACCCCTTTGCTTCTTTGGGGATGAAAAAAAAAGCCCCCAAGGCAACTCACAAGAAACAAAGGCAAAGGAAGGACAGGAATTTTAAGCAGTTAACCTATGGAGGGCCCTCTAGTTCAACTAACAGTAAGAGAAGGTCCATCTTCTAGGGTATACTTCTCTTTTTTTTTGTGAGAACATGAGGGAAAAAATACTATGGTATTTCTTTTCCTGACTCATAAAATACGGGTTTTGTCCAAATGCTTTTTCAATCTGTTTATCTTCTGACAGAGGTTAACAAAAAGAAGCAATGGTGCACAACTCCTGCTTATTTAACTTCTCCATGTCAATTGATTTTACAGACCTTTGTCTTATCCCATCTCAGTGTCTCTTTTTGAGGCCATGAGTCCCTCACTATTTACTCACTCCTTATAAAGATGTTCTTTGCCATTGTTCACTGCCATGGCTCTTCTTGTACCTCTTTTTGGCATGTACCATATCTGTTTTGAATAGAAACTGTCCTTTCCCTTTAACATTGATTTTATTTGCCCTCTTACCACCTTGTCAACACAGGCTGGTGTGGTCTTTCAGCAGTTTGTGACAGCTGATCTTCATAATGGCTCGTTGCATAACCCAGCATAATCAGCAAACTTGCTGTGTTGTTCCTTCTCCTCCTTTCCCCAGACCATTTATGAATACTGAGCTGTACAAAAGGCCAAGTCTTCCTAAGACTCTGATGGTAAACCTCTCCTCTGTGAAAACTGAGCATTGACTTATTTGGGTTTTTTTAAAAACTTTTAACCTGCTACTAAACTATGACACAACCCTCCCCTGAACTCCAAACTGTTCAATTAAAGTGTTGTCACTGAGTTAGAGTGTGCAGTTATCTCTGGAAATGAAAAAAAAGAGGAGAACTTCCAAAAGTACAAAAATTTTAATTAATTTCTTTAAAAAAGGTTTCTGTAGATTTGTGCAAAAGAGGTACCACTCAATTCTGGGTGAAACCACCTTATTTCTCTAAAATACCAGTCCAGAAGAATGATGTAAAAATACGAACTGCCACCTATAAGAACAAATTGCTATTCAATATTGAAATGTAATCTGTGTTGGTCTTCACATAGCATTTCTGCTCTCCATGCAGTAAATGCATCTGCTTGTGCACACACACACACATTAAGCTTGATTTTTTCATGTTTATATCCACTCAGATCACTGTAGATAAATTACAAGTTCATTGCTTATAAGCACACAAAAAGATTTATAATTGATATGTTCATTGTAAGAGAGATTCCCATCAGAAAATGAAAAATACAAGAAACAAGGAGTATAAAATCATCACATATATTGTAGTATTCCTTCATACTTCAACAGTAATCATGGTGACTTTCTGCAACTATAACTTCATACTCTCTTATCTCGATAAATGTAATCTTGTCCAACTTAAATTCATACAAAATACTATCATAAAGGTATTTTTTCTGGTTCATTGCTTCAACTATGCCACCCTTCTGCACTTCTCCTATGCCTCCCTTATTCCTTCACCATCAAACACGAACTATGGATCTTCATTTGCATGACTTTTCAAATACAAAACTACAACACATATGTCAACATTCATTTGTTATCAAGATGTCAGCCTTGGCCATCTCTTTGCCAGAGCTAGCCTAGCTGTCCATTTGTTAAATCTCCCAAACAAGCCACTCTTTAACTGATACCATCATTATTGCATAAAACACGGAAAACTTTACATATTTTGCTTTTTAAAATTCTATGTTCTGATAAAACATTGGTTAGAACACTGATGAACTGCAACCAGTATTTATGCTACTAGTCATAATACAGTCAATATTAATAAGCACTTCCTCAGACTACATTTTAAAATATCTATGTGCTCTACAAATTAAGACTATGTAATACTATGGGGAACTTCCAGCCACTACAACATTTCACAACAAATATAATGTTTATTAACCTATCTTCCAAACAAATTATGGTTTCTTTGAACATCGAAATTACGCAGGTCAGTAACATGGTTTTCTATCTTAAAACTCTTGTGATAGTTTACCTGAGTTGCAGCAACAACAGTAGTTATAGAAGGCGCAGTTGAAGGTGATAGAGCTCCCACTTGCTGCAAGTGGCCTGAAGCCTGCTGAGGTAAATGAGAACTGGAAACGGGAGTGCTAGATCCTGAGCCAGATACTGCATTTGGAAATGATACTGCTACATCATTGCTGCTAAAAATACCTGAAAAAAATTACAAAAACGATTACATGCATCTCTCTCTCTCTCCCCCTCCCTCTGTTTACTAGTAACCATGTAAATATGCAGAAGAAAATTATCAAGACAAACAAGATCACTTAATACGTAATGCAGAAAGCTCCTGCGTAGAAATTCTAACCGTGCTGATTGATAAAAGTGCTCTCATCATTTAACATTCTACAGTTCAGGGAACACAGATTGATTCACTTTTAAGTTTTTGTAAAACATGTGTGATAAATCAAATATTTATGTGCATTACAAACTGCTCAAATATTAACAGTGGCAGAATTTTTGGCTAAAAAGCCTGCCTTCAACTGAATCTGCTAACAGAGTTTGTTCTTTCAATGTATTACTGTTAAGTAAAGAATGAAGTATTGGGCTATATAACCGAACACACACCATACAAATAGAAAAAATACTTTTTAACTTTAAAGCAAATGTTACTAAACAACATACATTTGTTCAAAACTGTAATTTTGGCAACTAAGAATTGCTTGTGCTTTTTCAGAAAAATATTGACAGCAAGTCTGAGGACAAAGTACTCAGATTTGCCAATAGAACTGGTGATATTTCATTTATTCACGAACTATAATTCCATCCATGATCTATACGAATGCTTGACTAACATTTCTGCTAGAACAGCCAACAAATAAACGACTAAATACGTTAACATTAGTCAGACTTGTAAGTTAGCAATTTTAATAGGAAGAGTTCACACCCCTCTGTGAAGCCATTACTTCTGTTCATCTACATGCAGGGTAAAGTTCATTATAGAGGTTGGGAAAAAAAACCCTACTGACCAGAAGCCCAGGACAAGAAGTAGTACCTGTCTATGAAACCGTTAGGCTCCACGTGCATTAGATAAGTGAGCTGTCAGCTGGCCAAGGAATATCAAGCATGGTAGCACTGAACTGCAGTTAGAGGAAGAGTGCCACAGGGAGTAAACAGAAGTAGAATGAACATGGTTAGATCAAAAAAAGCAACAGAACTGAAATGCCAGTTTAGAAGGCAAAGGGTGGAGCTAGTTTGTCACTCATACAAATAATGATCTGAAGAAGGCAGTGACAATAAGAAGGTACGCAATGTTAAAACACCACTCGCCACCCAGATATCCCTCTGAGCACAGGCAGTCAAGGGAGACTAACATCATCCAAACCCACACATAATATGCAAACACTGATGCATCTTAAATTCCCTGACTCTATTAACTGTCAAGAAAAACGGAAGAGAAAATCAGCCAGACCCACTAGAGAAAGAAGATACGAAAAAGCAGCTAAGACACCTCGCGACAACACTTTTTTCCTGCCTAACCAAGGTTAGTGACTTATCTTCTCCCCAGTCTCTTCACCACAGAGAAATTCCATACCTGCTCTGCTTTCCTACTGACCTTCATATCTTTTTCCATTTAGCATACCTCCCCCTCCTTGGTTTTTTTTTTGGTCACCATTCCCAAATCTACAGCCTTATTAGCAGTTAAGATCCTTCAAGTGTCCACTTTGCTTTGATCTATTTCCAGTTCTAGGTGTTTCATCTAACTAGACAGCACATTTTATGGATTCTGCTCTAATTCATCCCTACATACCACCAAAATGACCGTGATTGCTACTGAGTCTAGTCTTAAATCTGACATAACTACAACCACAAAAACTGAAATATAACTCAGGTCCTCAAAAGATTTTCAATTTGCTTTTAATCAACAATTTCAAATTAATAAAAAGGATGAGATTTGACCTTTTGTTTTTGAATGCAGTAAAACAATTAAATATACAAACCTTCTCGAAAATATGAGATTCTCATGAATTATCAGGCTTCAGGAACCATAAATTTTAAGAATAAAAACAATGAAATATCACAACACCTGTGAGTAAACCATAAGAGCTCATCACCACAAACACTATCACTCTCACAAAACATCAACAGCAATGAGAGGAGAAAACAAAATTTTTGGTGAGAGACAAGTACTAAAAATAACGGATATTTTGCCAGAAAGGTAAAACAACTCTAAAATTTTACAGCTATTATAGATTTTTTTATTCTTAATTTTTAAAGATCTTACACATTTAATAACTTCAGAGCTTCTACTGTTTCTATTTTAACGATAAGGTTTATTCTTCCTCTTAAAAATAAAATTCTGGAATACAAGCAGATAGTTACGAAATCACAGGCAAAAGAATATTTCAAAAGAAAGAAAAGCAGCAAACTGGTTTGCCAGTGGAATGAGGTAAGCTAATACTGTTGCCAGTTGTTGTAGTAGTATTAAAAACACTGCTGCTGCTGCAAAACACAGGACAAATATGACCTATCAGCACACCCTTTTTGGGATAAGTATTTCCATTTAGCAATCCCTTACTTAACACATAAAGTGCATGCACCTTCTGAAACTAGTCATGCAACCAAGATACTACTCCATGCAGCATTCAAATAAGAATTGTATGCTGAACATTCAAATAAATTATTGATTTTCACACTGCTTCAAAAATACCTGTATAAAAACTACAGATATATATCATATTAGAAAGCCAAGACAGTACATATTTGAAATGTCTCTAACATACTAACTTGTCCTATGGGGTTTGGGAAGAGATAAATCACTTTCTGGATCAGGAAGGAATGATAACAAAAACCTGAGCAAATCTCTGTAAACTACATTAATATTTAAAACAAACAAACCACCTTGAAGTCCTTCCTATATTACTGAAAAGCCAAAGAGCTCTAACTTATGATGAACGGCATTGTGTAATTTGCCAGCAGCATAAATAGCATGGTCAAATACAGCCTTCAGCATTAACCAGAGCACAATTCTTCAGCTCCAGGTGGAAATAGACACAATGCTGTTCAGGTAAAGTCTGACTGTGCATGACACCACTAACACAGCTGCAAAACATGGACTTCCGGTTCTAACAGATAAAATGCACATGTAGCCTACACTGCTGCCTCAAAAGGCTTAACAAAAAGGCAACTGCAAAAAAAGAAGTGTCTCTGGCCCACAAAAAACTGCCTGCTTAGCACAGAAAGATAGTATATAGAGGAGGGAACATATTAGATAATGCAGACTGGGAAAAAATGCATTATTTATGCACCACCAATGACAAATTTGGTAACAGAGGATATAAAAGTGAAAATCAAAATAGCCTCAAATCAAAACTAGCAATATATACCAGGTGGCACACAGAACAATTTTAGTGGCTTTATTTAAAAAATCTCAAAAATAAGTAGTTCCATGAGCAGAGGAGTTAACAAAAGTGATTAAATCCTGGATTTCCACAATGTTGCATCTCACAGATGACATCAATACACTAAGTTTTCCCACCACAATTTCTGTATCTAGCTATGAAATCCTCACTTCTTATTTTCTAGTACTTCAGCCCCCCCCTCCCCCCCCCACATTATCCAGCTCTCATACATTCCCTTCTTATGCTGATGACTGCCTAGTTCAGGAAGAGAGAAAAAACAGGCAGTGGTTGGTTACTTTTGTAGTCATACACCATCCATTTCTACTACAGAAATATATGTGTTTTACACTTTTTTTTCTGTAAACTGGACAACAGACTTAAAGCTTACTGTGAGCCGAAATGAAGAGAGACAACTTCTAGATTACTTCCTTAGGAAGCTTGTAAAATGGTCTCCCTAAAGCTGTGTTTTCTTCTATAGGTCAGAAATTTGAAATTATTACAATTCTGAAAAGAGGAAGTTATCTGAGATATCTGTCATACGTTGCTCATCTTAGCATTTTGTCAAAACTTCAGCAATAAGAAGAATATGGCCAAAGAGGGAATTTTTCAAATGTAAACTTGTAGGCCCACAGAAGTTGCACAGAACTACAAAACCTTCCTACTTGGGGGAGGACAGATGGACTTGGGACAACAACCTCAAGGAAACTCATAGCAGAAATTGCAGAAATAAAAGGCAATCTTGAGTTATAAGAACAAGAACTTCTTTACACATACTGAAGCTTATGAACGTTTTCAGTACCTTCACTTCGTGTGGTAAGCTCAAAAAGTCTCCCTTAAACCCAGGACAACTTCCTATGCAGTGCAATATGAAAAAGTGTCTTTGCACGAAGCAGCCCATTCATTAGGAACTAAACATGTACAAAAAACTGATCAAGCTCCATTACACAAGAAAATATGTTCTGTTCCAGTACAATGTTAACAGTAGAAGAACCCCACTATGTTATTTTTAATATGACGTGAATCTAATGCAAAACAGAAGCAAATAAAACCAGGTTATTTTTGACAGTTGTCAAAGGAAAAGAAAGTTGCAACTGAAACTGCCAAAGTAGCAACAATATTTCCCTTAAATTTATGAGATAATGAGCTTGGATGCTAAGGGCCAATCTGTTTCCTTCATGAAGAAATCTGAAATCTAAGAATCAAATAATCACCATTCTCCTGCTGGTGATGAAGAAAGTGGTAGAGTTCACTTTCAGATAGGTTTCTACAAAACTCTGCAGTAACAGTTATAGAGGTGCATGGAAATGAAAGTTACTGATCTACAGCTGGGTAACAAGCAACCTTTCCCTCCCTTTCAGTGACTGCGCATCTTTTCGATGGAGGCACAGCAGGCTGTCATAGATCAACAGTCAATGGCTTCCTTTCACAAAGGGCATTCTGAGTACTCTCCATAACTGAGGAAGAAGTTAAAAAGAGACTCAAAATACCCCAAGAATGCCCACTGCTGGGGGTGGAGGGGCAGAGGTAAGATACAAGATACAAGTGTATATGTTTTCAAAAATTGGTTTTCTAACCGTTTTGATACAGTTGTTCCAGTTTCATAACTATTGACAGAAGGCAGACTGCCACAATTATTCCCTTTGAGAATACTCTGTAGAATGGATTTATAGTCAAAGACCAAAATACTTAAGAACCTTGACACAACTGAGGAAAACAATCCAGCATGGGCAATATGGCATATATACGGCAAATCCATGATCATATCACCTACATATACAGCAAAGACCTGAAGTCTGCTGTCAAACTCCATTACAATTAACCTCAAATCCTTGGCAGCTCAGCCAGCAAAAGATGTTCAGGTGATCTCTTCTGTCTACTCCCATCCCTGTGGTTCAACAACAGGTGGGGCTGATGGATCAGAGCAGATCCATGTGCTACTGAAATCGTCTGCTGTGTTCAGCTAGTCCCACTTGCTAGAGTGGTATTTTACACTTGATTCCATGTTCATTGATGATCACTGAGGTCAGCAGTCATGATCCTACTTTGAATTAATCCAAGTTGATACAAGTCTTACACTACAGCCCTCCACTGCAGAAGGGCTTAAACCCACATTTTTCATAGTCTACCCAAGATGAATTTTATTATCTCTGAGAGAAAAGGTCTGAATGTGACACAAGGAGACAGATGAATGACATGCTAGACTAGGAAGACAAGGAGAACTGTACTGTTTTTCTAGCTCACTATATCCATCTTTAACAGTGAACAATAACAGCCACACAAGTACAAAAAAGGGTAAGCATGTAATAATACTTTCCTCAAATGTTCTCCCAGCCTCTAGAAATATATAATGTATGAATTTTGAGTGTGAGGAATGGTCTTCATAATTATGAGCCTTAGATATGCTTCCAGCCTTGCCCCAATGAATATCTTCCAATCCTTTCTGAACAGTTGAAAATTTTCACAACATATCTCATGGCAAAGTTGCACCTTAGTTAAACTGTGCAGTCTTTTTTTGGGGGGGTGGAAGATGGCTGACACAGGGACAAAACTCCTTTCACTTGTTTCCTCCAGATGTTCTGACTTCTCACAATAATCTTTGAAATGCTTTATAAACATGTTTATGTTTCACAATTCATTCAGCTTTATGAAATAGGACATGTTAAGAAGTCAGAAAGTTTTCAAGTACTCTTCTAGAACAGAATACTAAGATAAAGAGCTCTGTCATCATATCTGAGACACATACGCTCATAACCACAAAAAAGACTTTCAAGTGTGCCACAGCACAGAAAGATCTTTTATATAAAAGAAAAAGTTAAACAGATACATAAAAACAATTGATAAAGACCTTAACCTTTTGAGGTTCAACGTTTAAAATGTTCACTTTTGCAACAGTGAGCCAATACACACAAGCCTAAGTTACTTATATACAACAAACTAAAATCCAAGCAGCTTTAGGCTCACTTAATGAGTATTCATTACTAGGAGCATGACTTGTGATCTACATTTCTTAATGATTTCAGAAAAATTTATTGTGTTTGCTTAAGATCTCTGAAAACATAGCACAGCTTCAAATCATTGTGACAGCAAACTACCTCAGTGCTGGATGTTGAGTCACTGCAAGCACTAGATTCCTCTTCACTGTGAACATAATAGTCTTTTATGGGAGTTTCTCCCTTTTGGATTCCAGTGATCTGAGGCTGGTGTCTTCGAAGGGAGGGAGCAGGGGGAAAGGTGGGACAGCTGTTGCCCAAATTTCTGAAGGCTTACAAATAGCTGTCATTAGCAACAGTTACAACTTTCAAGTGGTATTCTAGAACCTCATGATCAGATAGTTACACTTAAGACTGCATGCAATATCTGACAACCAAACAGTAATTACTCACTACTTCAAAATGTACACAACACAACTACTTCAGGCTGACTTTTTAATTTGCCGTTCTCTTGTTCTTCGTTTTTATCAATTTAGATTATTTAGCTGAGCACCACTGTCTTCATGCTTCAATAAGGCAGATGCCTTTTATTAACACTGAAAAACTCTGCCCAAGTTGGGCTAGATTCAAAAATTTTAATTCATGCTCAGTACAGATCCTGTTCAGTTTAGGTTATCTTGTTAAAAAATCATATATACTGAATTTTGCTTGCACTGACAGAGAGGCCAAGGCTACAGAACTGAAGTTTCTTTGGAAATGTTGTCTTCTAAAAACAATCACAGGACTGAGACTGGCACAACGGATGTCTGTTCTGAATTATGACTCTCCGCACTGCAACTCAAAAATCAGCATAAGACAAAATAATCAATAACAAAGACCTAAAAACAGCAACAGGAATATGAAACAAAACAGACAGAAGACAGAACAAGCAAGAACTGACGCAACCACAGAAAGGCAACAAGCAAACATTACAATTTACAACTATCCCTAACATAAAGCAATCAGGTCATTGCTTCTCACAGTCTTTTTTAAAGTACGCACTAAAACTGCCAAGAGATATGTATGCCCTATATGTACATATATGCATATACAGATATGTATATCCCTCTTGCCCCTTTTCAGTGGTAGACCCATAGAAGAAGAGATGAGACTGCCAAGGTCAAGTCAAAAAAGTTAGACTGTAAGATCCAGAGTACGACTTGGAAGGACAAAGCACACTGTTATCACACAGAGAATAGCAGTGACAATTTTACATCTCTCAACTGCAAATTTTGTGGTTTTTAGAAAAAGGATTTGAAAAAAACATGAAAGATATAACAAGTTGACTATACAACTGCAAAACATAGCACTGAGTATATCAAGTCTCTTACAGGCAAAACTGCAGTGTTCCACTGTCTGCCTTAAAGTGTCTTGACTCCTTTCTATTAAGGCAGGCATCTTAATGGAACAGCTTTCACGACTCCATTTTCTAGTCCTCTTCTTTAGGACTAGATTCTTTCAAACCAGTTCAGTGTTTTAGCTATTATCTTTGCTCCTTCAGAGTTTGCCAGTACTAAATTTCAACTGACAGGGTTTACCCACCTTTATAGCAAAACTATTAATAAAAAAAACCACTCTGTTCCAAACTTGTATTTGTTTCCACTCAAACTAAAACTTACAGGTTTTCTTTTTGGTACCTTATTGATGATGTGCAGCCAGCTTAAACTCAGTGCAATGAAAAAACAAGCTACTCACACAGACTCCATCAAAACTCTTACTGACAGTGACATTTACAATCCTCAGCATTACCTGACACATAATGTGACTATGCTGTTGGAGTAAATTATCTTCCTTTATTTAAATATTTATCTCAAGTTTTAATACTTTTTTTTCATCCTATATAAACAGACATGACGAGATCTCTTCTTGCTGTTCATATTATCAAAATTTCTACCTATCCTCATTCATTTCACCCACATATACACTTCTGACAAAACAAGAGCCCTACAACACGGGGGTTGGGGGAGGGAGGGAAGGAGAAAGGTGATACTGGGGGAAAAGAGTAACCAACTTAACCTCAGAAGGTATCATGAAACATCACCACCACCCAACCACCCCAAAAGAAGGTAATTAGATGATAAATCCTGTCCAAACATCATTCTAAAACAAACATTTAGCTACCATTATGCTGTTCCAAAACAGTAAGTTATATAAAGCATTACTATTGTTTGGCAATACATGCCCTTCCAACTATCTATGCCATTAGTTTAAAAAACAAAAAGTGCAATGTGGAAAGAAATCACAAATAGCATTCCATTGATTTCTATTCTGCACCCTCTTGTGAATCTATACCTCTTCAACATTAAACAGCAAAAAGGGCTCTGCTTATAAAACAGCAGAAACTCACCAAGTCCAAATTCAGCACACTTTGTCAGATACCCTTCAGATGTTTTATTTTTGTTCAGAAAAATGGTGAGCTTGCTTTCCTTCATCTCAAAGCTGGTTCAGAGCACTGTATACCTGGGAGAGTGAGAGGGAAACCCTATATCAAAAGGGAAAAAAGCTAAACCTATTTTACTAAAGCAAAGCAAATCTAGAGAAATTTCAATATTTCTCACCACAGGTAGACTATGAAATATAAAGTTAATGTAATATTGAAATTTTTATTATTTAAGAGACCCACCACTCTAGACTTCTGCCTAACAAGTATAATTCATGGTTCTGACAGTGTGAAAAGCAAAGTTCTATAAAACTGTCATGATTACTAGCTTAAAATGCAAAAAACTTGATCATGCAGTTTCAAACATTTAAATTCTTTTGCATATGCTGAATTTCAAGTCAATACAATTAGCAATGCATACAGCACTGCTAACATACATGCACAGCAATAAGAAAACTTCTATTTGTGGCTGGCACAAATGGATAAAAATTTCTAATTTTTATTAACAGATCACCTGATACTAATTAAATATCACACTGAGAAATAAACTTGATAATCTTCAAAATTAGCCTTATGAGAGATTTTTAAATCTTCCAGTAACTTGTGAATACAGCTATGATTGTTTCCTACAAACTAACAATAGTCTTGAAAAAGTAAACCAAGTTCTAATTTAATAAGATATTTCATTTCCACTGACTATAAGTGAATACAGAAACAGGGGTACAAAGCCAATGCTGAATACTAAAAGGAAAAAGCCATCAGATACATTAAAGATTCAATATTGCTCCCTCTGAAACTGATAGTTCTGTTATCAGTGACACAAATGAGCAGCATCAGGCTGCCAGAACAAAGAATGGACAAAACAAGGCTACCTTCACATGCACTACTTGTAGTAATTTAAGTAGTCAGGAAGGGAAGTGGGAGAATGCCTGAGGTAGACACCACTATAACACACCTATGAATGGAGCACAGAAGAAGGACTAGAAAACACTATTCACAAAATTAAAGAAAAGAATCTGAGAAATGGAATAAAACTGTTATCGTTTTACTTCACACATACAAAAAGATCATAAAAAGAGAACTGAGGAACTATTGACCTATAAGGCTCCTGCAGACAATCTACAAAAGTTTTCACTCAAGTACTGAACAATTGACGCACTGCAGACCTGTATTTCACCCAATCCATAGAATATGCAGACCTTCAATCAGGCTTTTCCACAAAAGGCTACCCTTTGTGATAAATGAACCTCTGAAAAAGATTCTAATATAACTTACCATTATGTATGGCATTCATCAACTTCGCAAAAGCTTTTGAGTTAGGAGAAAAAGGGCTTCATGTTAAGATCATGTTTAACAGACACACAAAAGAATGTATGTATAGATAGGAATTTCAGTGGACAATAATATACCTGAATACATCTTTCTTTTATTAGAGCTCTGATCATTTACAGTAGCACAAATTGTAAAATGGATTTATTTCTATCTACTATAATTTTTTACTTCTATTTCTTTTATCAGTGTTAGATATTAAATGTCGGGTGAACATTCCAGCACATGACAATTAGCTGTATTTGAAAGCTAGTATTACAAATAAAAATTCAAATTCTTTTCAGTGGCAATCAGTCCCCCCAAGAAAAGGCTGATTTTAATATAACTGTCTGCAACGAATTTAGAAACTCAAACGGAAGTTGCCTTGCTAATTTTAATCACAAGGCATCTGTTTTGCTTCACTGATAGATCGAGATGAACTCAAGCAATCAAATCCAGAAGAAAACAGTTGTGTCTCCTGGACTTCAGAGAGTTCAGTTCAAGAACAACTCAGACACATACAAAGAACATCCAACCAGTGGTACACACCACAGGAGATGCTCACATCAACTTCCTTTCCTTCACAGGCTGGGGTTTTTAGAGTATTGATCTTTGATCCTGAAGTGCCAGAACACACTCACATGCTCTGCCATGCAGCTGAAGTCTGCAATGCAGCCTCCACACCACCTCAGCACTGTAATGCCCAGCTGCAGAGTGGTGGCAGTCATGCAGATGCCAGCCCTCTTCCACTTAACCCACCAGCTCACTCCTGCTTAGGATAATGACCTTATGACTACAGAATTAATTCAGTTTCGGTTTGCTCGTTCACTCTGTCACAACACAGGAACAAAGCCATCAGTTTACACACCTGGTTTTACAAGGTAATCGAATGAATGCTTTTACAGGCCAGAGTGGCGTGAACACCTCTGTCATACTCCCATGGGGGAATTTTCTACCTGCAGCAGCCTCTGAGATCTGACTGCAGTAACTTATTCAGGGTCCAACAGGGCAACTGCATTTAATGCTTTATTTTTCTCTTCTTTACTCTTGCCACAACCAGAAGGTACTAAAAATTGCTGTCATAAGCCATTTTTACCTCTTCTGAAGGGTCTTCTGAATATCAGAATTAAAAAAAAAATAAACAAAGACATCTTAAACTTCTGTCATTCATACACAAAGATTACAAAAATAACTAAGAAGCAATTTTATAAAATTTAAAAGCTTTGACTTCTACCTACTGACTAAAATTGAATAACTAGCCCAAGGTACTTCAAGGGAAATACTTCTAAAATTCAGACTATTTAAATTAAAGCATTATACACCAAGTGTGTTCTCTAAAAAAACCATAAATACTAATATTTGGGGGTTTAAATTTTGTGGTACAAAAAAAATGCACAATGTGCAAAATTCTGTATGATTCTTGACTGAAGTGCATTAACCTGAAATAAATGAAACTGATAATTTTAATTAACCCTCTTAACAGTTCCCAGAGAACTAACAAAATACAAAAAACATTCATAATTTATAAGAAAAAAATTACTAAAATTAGCACAGAGCTAATATGACTGGAAGCACATTATACTATACAGACAAATTCTTTCTCAGGTGCAGAGGACACAATGCACTGCAGCCTGCCACTCTTAAGTGCGGGAATCATTTCACCCACACCTACTCTCCACAGCCTTTATTTGATTATAATTGTATCTATTCTCTCCAGTTATGCTCAATTTTTGTGCACAAGAAATAGCAGCCATTTTGATCCATCATTGCTTTCAACGCTAAAGAAAGTCCTTTTCAAATTTAAGGAACCATTGGGTAGGTTTGGAAGGAGGCTTGGGGTGGTGGAGGTTTTCTTTTCTCTTCTTTGTTTTTTATTTTATTCAAACAAGACAAGTCCTAGGCTGCCAAAGCTAGACCTTTTGCTTTTGTTTCTTTGAAACTGTACCAAAGAGGAGCCACCACTAATCCAAGCAATCACATATAATGTATTCCCAAACATAACTCAAGAAGTATGAGAAAGTTTCAAAGCAGAATAGACTAGATATATCCCAATGCAAAATTTACTACTCTAAGATAGCACTTCATAGACAAATGAGGAAGATATGCAGTTAAAGAGCTAACAAAACATTAGCTGTTCTAACACAGACCTCATCCAATTACACAAGGAAGGGCAAACACTAGATCAGTCCTGCTTGTGACTGATGGAGCTCATTCTAGACTCCCCCCAAGCCTCTTCATGGAACAGAAGGAGAACTGTTCCCCTACCACCACTCCCTTCCACACTCCATAAATTAGTAGAAGGCAGATGAAAAAAGCTGGTTTATTCTGGAAGGAAAAAAAAGCTACAGTCTTAGTTCCCGTGTAACTGCCTTTATTGACAGCTACATCTTTTGTGACTCCTGCACTGAAGTATCCCCTCCCAGACACCCAGTTTTCTGCTACAATGTACAGCCAAATTGAAATCCAGCACGCTAAGGTGTCAAGTAGGTTAGGGATGGTGAAGGGTATCTATATATATACATGCGCTGTAATAGCTGGACTTCATTTCTCATTGTTTTCCTTTATTTGCCATCTCTGCTGCCTCCCACACTTTCCTATCAGTCTTGGCTAAATCCTTCCTCTCTTCATTCAATCCTTACAGCAGCTGCTACTGTTTGCTTTACTTACAACCTTACAATTATTCCTCCTTAAAATAAATTCTGCTCAGAAAAAACCTTGATGCTTCCAGCTCATTCATTTCAATTTCTGAAATGACTCGGCATTAATACCTACATCCAAGCCACCACCCTCTGGCTGTTCATTACTTGTTTTTAAGGGAATTGGTTACACATAAAAAAATTTAAGTTCCATTCTGAGCTTACCACTACTCCACAACATAAAAAAAGCCTAGTGACTTTGTCCCTAGGAAGGATGTTGTTTGCTATAACCAGGACCTAAATCCATCATTTGCCCATGACAGTTACCCCACTTAAAGGGAAAAAAAAAAAAGTGAAGAAACCCAAAAAACCCAAACAAAACAAATTTCAACAACTTGCAATTGACATTCTTATGTGAAAGCTAACTATATTGACAGCTTATGAGCCACTTTTTTGTTTGGAGGAATGAGGGGTGTGTTTGGTTTTTTGTTTGTTTGCTCGGGGGTTGTGTTGAGATTTTTAAAATTTACTTGGAATCTCTAGTCATTCTTATCTCACGATGTTCAAAACAAATAAACAATGGGAAACAGAAATAAAATCATGTCAAGTATGTAGGATCTAATAGGATTACTCATGCACAAGTCTCAGTCCTATGTTCCTATTCTTCAGTTTCGTTACCAGCTTCCACAAATCCCTTCTCAACTCAGATTTCTAGAGCTACACTGGTCCAAAGAACATAGGTGCTTATTCACTTTTTTATGACCAAAATTTTCCACTTTTTCCTTACTTAGGTTAGTGAGAACCCTTTTCTACACCTTCTACCACTGCATGTAATTCTCGCACAAAAACATATGCAGCAAGCTAGATTACAGTCAAAATGAACAGTTTTCTTCCTGTTATCCTTATGGCCTTCTCACATATCTACCAAAACTGACACTGAAAGATGAAGACTTCTATTTAAAAACTGAATAAAAAGTATATAAAGAACAATATGAAGCAATGAGTTTGCATCTAAACTAGGTGTTAAATCCCAGTTTGGTTGAAATGGACAAAAAATGGCTTTAAATTCAGAATCAAATAAGAAGTAGATTTTCTAACAATACAAATAGTTTATTTCACTTACTATTTCCTGCATTACCACCACAAAAGCCCTTGCAACAACTGTCCTGCTAAGAATTTTGACAGCACACTGTGTGTATGGCATGCTTGTATATCAAGTTCCTACAACACCTTTTCAGGTATGCCTAATACTCTTGAAAGAGAATTTTATTTGAGTAACCTTCTGGAAATACATTGTTGGCTTACTGTTGCCAATTTTCTGCATTTTAATCAAGTTGGGGAGATTTATAAAATGAGCTCACATTCAGATGGTCTACAGGTAGATTGTGCAGGTACAGGTAATGTTTGTACAGTATCAGGAATGCCATGTAGTGAAAAGGCACTGGGACACACTGTCACTTACTGTACCCAAGGCACATCTTTATGCACATGGAGCTACCAGGGGCCCAACTGGCTGCAATTCCTCCACTACAGAGCCAAAATTGCTGGGGTGCCTGGGCTGCAGCATTGTGCCAAGTGACATGCTACATTACCACAGGTGACATGGAGCTTTAGGAAAAGCTGCTGTTCTTAGTCCTATCACAACCTGCTTAAGGAAGAAAAATAAATTACTTACATAAGAAGGTAGCATAGGGACTTGATAATCAGACACTTAGCCCTACTATATTTGTTTTAAAAAGCAGTACAGCTCCTATAGCTCCTATGTCATCCTATATGAGCGTCACATGAATCTCTCCATTCTAAGTCTTAATGGATTTGTCCCTGAGCAACACCTTTCACTGGAAAGTTAAATTATTTTAAGGTAACAAGTCTAAATTTTTTATGCCACTGTATAGCATTTCTATTTATTTTTTTATTTTCTTTTTGAAACTTTATAAAGGAATTGCAGAAATTATCATGATAATCAACAACAGCTCTAGACATCACAGCTTCTCCCCAGATATAATCCTGAGACAACCTTCAGTCAGTTTAACTTCTGGCTCTTCACTCAAATAAATGGAAAATTTAAATGCTAAGCACTCTTCCTTCTGATTTAAAAAACCTGACTGTAGTGTTGTCACCTCTGACTGACAATAACAACAAAAAAATAATTTTACCATAAGAATTGGACAGTCTTCAGAAGGACAAAAAATGCTTCAAGAACTATCAACACATACACATCGTTTTTCACATACACATTTATTTTTCAGCTATATTTGATTTCTGAAAGGTTTGAAAGTCTCTAATATCTGAAAAGTACAATTTTCAAGGAAGAGTAAAAAACCCTACTGCTCCTTTTATAGTCAAGCCTCTTCTCTACCCTCCCCCCACACACTTTTTTATGTTCCCATGTCACCTTTAACAGATTTTATGGAGTTAAAAGACTGATTGCTATCTCACATTTGACTTACAAAGAATGCCATACTCTAGTAATGGACTCCAGATGCAGAAAAATGTTCACACTCAAGAAGATGAATATTTTAATTTAAAAATACATATATATACAAAAAAACACTTAATTTAATACCATTTTGAAAGTCCTTCTTTCAAAGTTAAGCCATTTTAAAGCAGTTTCTGGGAACTTAAACAGGCAAACACTTGTGTTTCACTTTATTCTCGAAGCAGCAATAGAGCTAAGGAATATATATATATCCTTGATCTTCAGAAAAGGGATACACCTCTAAAGCAAGTATCAAGTTCTGCAACAAAGACATCTGCTAGTATAGAAATCTTAATTGCGTCACAGTGTCTCTTTATTCTCCTGCTCTATTTAAAATTATAATTCTTAATTTTATAATAAAGAACTAACATAATCAAAGCACAAAACTGGAAGTTTCAGTACATTTTCTCTTTCTGCCCTTGTTTTTTTTTTTAATGTAATAATGATAATACCACATACTTTCACTCCATATATCTGCAAAGACAATCAGGCACTGGAAAAGCAGGCAATTTATTTTTTCACTATGCAGACAACAAGAGTAGCAAAGCTGTCAGCCAGATCTCATTCAAGCAGTGTAGTTTACGCAGATCACCCAGGCCTAAAGTAAGTTAGTTTTTATCAGGAGTTCAAACCTAACACCAAATACATACAAGGCACTTTGTGGGCTTATGGGTCAAATATAATATAAAAGCAAGCAGTTTACAAAAAGCTCATGAACTTCACTGAAAACCTTTCCTTACCAAACAAAACAGATTTATAGCTAAATTTGGAAAGTAGTAAGTACTGGAACTTAAGTAGCCTTTAAGCCCTTCCCAGTCCATTTTCTTCTCTGCCAGTATAGAAACAACTAATAAATAGTCAGTGTATTTATAAAGATATTTAATACGTTTCAGAAAGATTGTGTTGAATGTCAATTCCACAAATAATTCTGTATGGGCAAAAATCTAGACCTGCAGAATTTCTTGTATTTGTTATTAAATTAATATTTGGGTAGAAGACTCACAAAGCTTGAATAACAACAGTATTTCAAACAGTTTAGAAATATTTACATCATCCTGCTAAGCTGTTTAAAACTGTATCTTTCTCCCAAAATTAATAACTACAAAAATTTTCTTTATTTTGTTATTAAAGACTTAAAAAGGAAGTCAAGGAAAAACACATTCCCTTTCCCATGTTGATTTTTTTTTGCTTTGTTGTGTGTTTTTTTAGTGTCTGAAATGTATTACAAGGTCATAATTTAAACATACTATTTGCTGATGACTGTCAGAGTATAATAAATAAATAAATACATCTTTTGAAATTTAAATAGAAGCTAATACCCAGACTTACCATAGTTTGTGAATCTAGTTTAATGATATAATCTTCAAGAATTCTATTTTAACCAGACAGACACATTCTCATACAATTAACTAGTCATGTAATTTCCACAGTTGACAAGATCTCTGAAATTAGCAGGCCTTAGCAGCTTGACATGGAAGCTCTATCCTAGTTATTAGAATTTCCCTTCCCTGGGCCATTTTTTTTTTTCACTTCAGAAAGCCCTCTCATCTGTTTTCACTCAAAATGAAAAACTTTACAATTTTTTGAGAAAGGAAAATTTTGCCTTGTTTTAAATCAAGTTTTGTTTCAAAGCGATGTTCCCAGAGTTTCTGGTCTTGCAACACTCACAAGGCGGCTGATTTGCATCTCATGCACAAAACACTTCCATGGAAAGTCAGGCAGCTTGGAGACTTTGAGAGAGGAACAGGCTGAACATTTCTTGTTTTCAGCAGCCCATCCAATTAAGCACTATACTGCATTTTTCTATTAACTTTAAAAAAAATAAAAAAACTAAACAGAAAACAGGGCAATTACAAGTGTGCAGTATGCAATTACCAAAATAATCTTGACCAGGAATAGTCATTCTTTTTATATAATTACAATCATGCTTCTAAACATTTTTATAAACTGAAATATTCTCAAATTAAAGATACTGCAGTCTAGCACAGAGCTTCAGACTCCCTGAGAAGCATGTTTTAAGAATAGAAATCATTGTATGCTTCTTCTCAACTTTCACATTCATAGTCATGTTAGGAGAAAATTAGCATAGTAAGCTAATATAGTACTTTGCTACCTGCAACATGTATGGAGTATTTCAATTAATTGTGATGTAACTTCTCTACCCCTTCTTGAAATGAGTGACAATAGTCTTTTTCCCCCCTAAAATATAATAATGTTCAGTTCTCCATCATTATTCAGAAGTTTTTCATAACTGTTTGCAAAACACATATCTGTTAGAAGGTTCATTGTTCGGTATTTTTTTGTCCACATCCTTCTTAATCAAGGAATTCCTATTTATTACATTCAAGCACATTTTTTCAACATACGTTTTTAGAAGCCACCCTGAACCCTCAGAGAAAGCAGCAAAGACAACTTCTCAATCTCTGAAAAAAGCACAGAACATACTATGCTGGGAACTAACTCTAGCAGACCCATGATGACTGAAAATTTACTACTAACTACTGTATTTTGAAATGCATTATTTGCCCAGTTACAAACTATTTCATATGCTAAACTGATACACCATGCTAGATTTTCTTTTAAAAATCAAAGAGATAATACAGCACAGAATTAGGTTCATAGGTAAGGACCAAACAAGAATTTTTGCAAGCACATTGGCTTATTAGCTCTAGAACTTCCTGCTCCTGCAAATCAAACACATATGTTTGACAAAACTGTATCTTCTAGAAAATACATTTTCAGAACTCAGATTTTTTCAACTATTACGTTCTCTCACTTGATCATGTTTTACTTTTTTTTTGTTAAGTTAAGGATCCCTATACTAGTTTTCAGTTTCTCATATGATATCCAGAGTCTGATAAACTCACTCCTTAGCTATCCTCCAATAATGTGTTTTTTCCAGTCACTGAATTCTTCTCGTGGCTCTTTACGCAGAGAGAATTGCAGAACCACACATAGTATTCAAAGACCAGACACACTCTGAATGCGGAGCTGCCTTTCTCATTAGCTTGCTGTTTATGCATTAAAACCTTTTTAAACACAGCTCAGCACTGGAAACTCAGACACAACTGATTAATCACCTTTATCCTTTCTCTCTACAGTCCTTCTTTCCCCAGAAGGCCATCCTTATCCTGCAAGTATACATCCATCTTTCTAAGACAATCTTCTAGTTTAGCTTCACCAACATAACTCTTAGCTTGTATTGCTGACCAAAAGATTCATTTTACTCTCTCCTCATGACCAGATGTTTTCAAAATTGCAGAATTTTCCAATAGATTTCACAGACTACTCTGAATTGGAAGGGACCCACAAAGATTGCTGAGTACAACCCTTAGGTGAATTGAGGATCAAAGCTGTGACTTTAGTGTTATGAGCACCATGCTCTAACCAACTGACCATAAGGGGAAATAACAAAACAAAGTAAATATTGGTTTAATAATTCTCTGATTAAAATAAAGTTGAAACTTACCTATTAACTACAGTTAATGCAAGGATTTGCTGACTTCCTATCATTACAAGATTTAAAATGTCATACTGTAGCAACTGAAATGCAGATACTTACTATGCCACTTTTATTTAAAAAATAACAAATAAAATAATATTAGTCCAATAAGTTATTTTTCATAACTTTTAATATCCACCACTAATCATTACACCTTTGTATGACTTAACATCTGCCTTGCTTCTGTCAGACACATCCTAATTGCATAACATTAACTACTTGCCAGTCTCTCTTACAACTTCATGAGTTTTAAAGACTTAGTGAAATTTAACACTGACAGTCTAAAAGCATGGAAGTACAAGGTATTCATTCATCATCAAGAATGTCAATACTTCTGGCTGCAGCTGCTGATAACAACTGTTTTACTTAAGAACTTTGATGCATTTCATTATAATCTGCATTTTCATAAGCTACTACCTCATGTGATTTCCTCCCTGTTACCTGATAAACATCTCCATGTTTTCTACATCAACAATCATCAATTTTAACATTTTAATCTTGCACAGCATTCACCAATCTCCACACTACTTCTGTTCAGCCTCAAATATGAAGAATGAAATTCTCCACGCATTGATTTTGCCTTGTGTGCTTTCTATACTATTTGCTTAGTCCTAAAAGGCCATTAATATCTATTAGTATAAATTTGTTCTTTATATTCTATCTCATCTGAATACAAACTGGCTTTTTAACACAGCAAGACTTCTGCTTTGGTGCACTTGGCAGATAAACATAACAGCACAAACTGCTTCAGAATAATTTTTCCTAGACTCTTTCTCCCAGTAGATTCAGCTACTAAGCCAAATTTTAAACACAGCATCATGAAGATTTAACACAAGTACTGAGGGACTTCATATCTCAATGAGAATAATTTCAAGTTACTCTTCTACTTTGAAACTCAGAGTTCCCTTATGTCAGCAGTGCAACAATAAGCTTAACAGTACGATGATCTTGCACAGCATAACGTGTGCAAAATTGACAAAGATTTCAGCACTGCTTGAATCAGATGGAAAAAGAGAAAAAAATACATGGAACTAATCTGAAGCATTTAGCAAACTCGTTTATAAAGCTGAAACTTGACTGCACAAGATCAACTCAAAGGGACCTGTGCCAAAAACATTAACAGTTTCTCAGAATTTGAAATGCTGCTTTAATAAAGTACAATAAGGGTTTGGATGAGTCCTCTATTCCAAGAAGTGTCTAGTGTTACCAACCAGAGCATACTGAAGATTAGCTAAGGGCAGAATATATATGATGCAGAGATAAAAATGTAGAAAGACAAATTCTAATTTTGCCTCAGTCAGGACAAAGGAATTCCAGAAGAAGGACACAAGTAAGGGTGCTGAAACAATGGGCTAACCATTTTGAGCCCCAGTTGGTAATTTAATCTTCTCCAGTCTTCTTAAAGAAAAAAAATTTATAAGCTTTTTTTAGGGTTTACAGTACACAGAAGTGCATAAAATCAATTTTACAAAAATTAAAATATTGAAGCAAATAATCCCCTGAAGTCCTTAGCTACTGAAGTTGATACTATACAATTTGTTGTACACATGAAATCAAGAGCAGAACTGAGAAAGGCAGAGAAGTGCTTGAAGCACTGTAATAATTCCAGCAGCAAGTATCCATGCTGAACTTGGAAGACAACTTCACAAGAACTTTATCTACCATGAAACAGAAATTTCAGTTAACTTCTGATACTTTATTCTTTTGATTTTACATTGCTACATTATTCCACAAAATTCAGAAGGTACAGTACATCACATAAAATGTTCTTTTTCCTAATACCGAGGGACACAAGCTCTCAATGCTTTAAGATACTTGACTAGAAATCTTTAAATATTATTCCCTAGAAGGATCCTGAGAATGAACTTAATCCCGAGAATACAGCTAGCATGACTTGGAAAGTTAGACAGCTCTATAAAATTGTTCAGTTCAGATGAAATCAACACACACACACACCTATTAAAAGATTCAGATCCTGAAATCACTCCAAAGACTAGCCCTATTTGAGGTGAACCATTATCAGCTTTATATAACTTCTCCAATAACTGACTTAGGCCTTTTTAGACAATAAACTTATAGTGCTTGTGAATTCTCAACAAAAAGTATGGTTTGTAAATGAGCTGATACCTAAAGAAATTCAGTGAGCTTTCTTTAAAGAGGGCACTAGTAAAATGTTAATTTAGTACAAAAATTCCGTATCACCCTACCAACTTAAATTTAATTTCATTTTTTTTAGAGTTAATATTATTCCTTGGAATACAATATTAAAGTAATGCATAAAATGTTTCCTGTCAGGTTATAAATACATTTCAGAAAGGAAAAAAGAAAGCGCATAAAGATTGAACATTGAAGTTTAACCTTGAACACATCAGATCTGTTGCATGGCATCTGAAATACAACCTGAGTGTATGTGTTGTAACAGCTCCTAATAACACATCCTTATACTATACCTATACTCATGGTACTTCTCAGTTCTTATTAAGCAGGAAAAAGAAGCCCTGTGGGCTGGGTAAGTTAGGAAATGACAAATATTTTTACAAAATTAGTTGAATATACCTATTCTTAATAAAATTTAGGGGAAGACATTTAATTATGTATAAATAGTACATGATGAATCTGCATTACTTTTTAAAATAAGCTTCCCTTCACACTTCATCTCATTTGAACATTAACTATGAACACAATTATCATACATCTGTGAAGCCAGGTTCTTCATAATTTTTATGGATCTCCAGAAGTACTCTTAAGAAAGTTGAAAGAGAATGATAGCTTCAGATAGCTGCTGTTAGGAAGACTAAAAAAGAGGAGGAGATTCTTGCAGAAGTGCCTCAAAAGCTTTGTTTAGTATGGTCTAGCTCATTTCTGATTTGGCTTCTATGAGGTATCAAGGTAATTCCAAGTAAGCGGCAATAAAAACTTTTTGACTTGAGTATTCAGTTTTCACTCACTACATTTACATGTACAAAATCTTATCTGGGGGCTTGGGTCAAATAATTTAGATTCACTTGTCAAATCTTGTTACTGAACAATGTAGTGGGCATATTGAAAAGAGAAACATTAGCATATTTTGCCTGAAAAAATACATGTTTCTGATAATACTGGTAATATTCATATGTCCTTCTCCTCTGCAACACAAAAAATTGCTATAAATTGGGTTACTGGGTTGCTAAACCAAAAAATGCTTATGATGAAGCGAGGAGAGCAGCACTACAACTGTATGAAAAAACAGGAGATGAGGGAGAAGAGTATATTACAAAAATACGCTCTGATTCAAGTGAAAGTTTCTGGTTAAATGTAGAGCTCGTGCTCAAAGACATCCCATTTGGTTTTGTATCTCTGGGTTTTCTTGTTTTTGCTGGGGTGATTTTGTTTATGAATTTTGTTCATTCATTTATTCATATCCATGTTCTTTGGCATCCTGAGAAAATACCACTGTTTTAGTGGACAGGTCAAATGCTGGCCACCAGGAACCTAGGTATACTTAATGGATGTGAAACTATGGTCTGAATATCATGATAAAAATAATAAAATCAACATGGTATTTCCATCCATGTATTTATTTACAAAGAGTTTAACATTATCACTGGTATTTTTGAGAAGGAAGAATGAGCTGTAATGAAGACAAAGGAAGCAAGAATAGACCTGGACAGGAAAAGGCCTGCTCCAGGAGCTGGTAAGAGCAGAATATTGTACAATAAATATAAGAGGGGAAACGTGGGTCATTCACTTCAAATCAAGACCTTGTACTTCTATCTCCTACCCCAACTACAATACATAATCCACCTCAAAGAGATCATAAAGGAATAAGAAGTTCATAGTATAATAAGAGAACATGGATGTAAATCTGTTAGATGCTCACTGTTCATACTGGGTAAGAGGTGAACATGTTCTTAAAACTGTATTTTAAACAAAGATAAATAGTGAACTATGAAGTTTTGTCCTATATAATTTCTTTCCATTGATTTTAATACAGGAAAAGTATTTTTTAAATTTAGTTGCTACTGCTATTGCCATTATTATCCTTTATCAAAAGGAAAATTTGCCTGTATCTAACTGCTTTAAACAATACGGCTTTGACATCAAGTTTTTTAAGTACCTGCCTTTTTCTGAAAGAAATACAGGGTTTTTTTCCTTGAACTATGCATATCTTAAAAACATACCTTGCTTATAGAGTGAAAGTATACAGTACAAAAAGCGTAAAACCCTCCCCACAAGCAAGTATTCAAGCTCCATTTCTCTTTTCACCCAAAATAGAAAAATTAAGCAAAAAAACCCACCATTATGACAACAAAAAGGACAGAATTTCGAAGTTTCAAAAGGGAGGTAATTTGTTTTTTTTTTTATACTGAAAAGGCCTTGAAAGAAACTTCAGAGCAGCAAAGGCTTGGGTAGGTAAGAGTATTCTGTCAGGCCATTCCACACACAGGTTTACTGGAAACAGAAAGCCTCTCACAGCCCCAGATGTGCATAACATTTAGAACAGAGGAAGAACAAACCAGCCAATTTCAATTGCTAAACAGCACATGAGAATATGAATATGTCATCCAGCTGCACAGGAGTCCAGATTTAGAATATAATTCTACATGTTTAAACTGGTCATTCTCCATGTTGACATTTTGATTTTTAGTTAAGCTAAATTGGGAAAATGCAATTGAGGGACACATTCAGCAAAGCTGACATACCTGAGTACCAATTTTGTTTTCTCTGTGTAACAGAACACACAGATAATCAAGTCTATACTAGCTATCACTTTTTTTTTAGTTAAACCTGTCACATGTAATTTTCAAAGAACCTATTTTCATGCAACTTTTCCCCCTACAGCTTCAAAACCTGCATTAGCCTCCAGATCAATACACAGGTCAAAATACTACAGCCACCTACAGCACAGTGGCACCTATACATGGAACAAAACTTACTTTTCCAACAGTCCTTTTTCCCCCAGTGTGATTTGCACGATACTTTACATGATACTATGTTCTTGAAAAGCATACTCAGAATTATAGCTAAAATAATAAAAACATATTTTGAAGTAAGAAAACAAATCCAATAAATGCCTACCTGAACCCACTGGAGATGAACCAACACTAAGACTTTGTAAACTTCCATTCCTGAGCAAAGTTGGAGATTTTTGAAGACCAGAGCTTGTCACACTTCCTGCAGCAGATGCCACAGATGAAGTTGGGGAAGCAGAAGAAACTGAAAGATGGGAAATACTTTCTTGACTTTTATTTCCTTTAGGTCTACCAGGCCCATGTTTACTTTGCTTATTTCCTTTCCGTTTCTTCTCTGTTACAGTTTCTTCTTCTATTCCAGAAGTTTGAGCTCGTTTGTATGCTGTAGAAGTAAGGCTTGAATTATTTATGTCTCCAGGTGAGCTGTCAAAGTTTTTAGATTGGGAAACAGCTGCTGATGATGAAGGGAGACCAATTAAGGAAGTGAAACAATTGACTCCTCCCTCTTGGCTCCCAGCCTCTCCTTTATGTACATCTTTGGTTGACGAAGCCTGTTGAGAATGTGTGAAACTGTCACTTCGCAGATCTGTGTCTGTAAAACTCAAAAAATCTTGGGGAGACTGAACTGAACTTCCAGAAGATGACTTAATGCTCCCAGGAGTGCCCAAAAAGCTTCCTAAAAAAAGAAAGTAGTACAATTATGTTTTTCCCAGTAGTTGATGAAAACTGATAGGAAGTATAACGATCTTAGAATAAAAAACTTTAATGTGAAAGGACTTTAGGAAAATCTTTAACAAGACCTAAAGAATTTTTAAAATAACTCATTGGTTCTCCTGCTGATCTTCACTTTGCTGGATATGATTCTCAGACTCCTGTCTAAGATTCAGATTGGCATCTGGGGCACACACAAGGCGAAAACTAATAAAAGAAGAAGAACAACTTTGTTGCTTAGGCAACTTCAACATTGAAGCCATAACAAACACTTGGTGCAAACTGGAGCAGTTTTTTCTGAACATACACATATATAAAAAGAAAGCGATAGAAATGTGCTATGACCACATATACACTATGCCTGCAAACTTCTTTAACATTCTACCTAAAATCAAGGGTCTGACACAGGTAAAGGGAACTACAACTGGGCTCAATTCTCCCTGGCTAAGGAGAAGTTCCACAGAAGACATATTTTTCAAAAGTACAAGAGAGAAAGTGAAAACCAGTGTATAAAACTGGCATTTTAAGACTTCTTTAGCACTGTCACAGAACCATAAAGATCTTCTGTGTAATAGAATTATATTCCTTCTTCAGTATTTGCAATGCAGTCATTTCATCACTGTATTAGTGCATTCAAAGCAGAAAAAGAAGCACTTTTGGGAAAGACAAACATCTACTTGCACTGAAATGCACTAATTTTATACAGGTAGATGTATGTGGATACTGTTTCACAGAATTCAGACTGATGACAACATCAAGACAATACTCCTAAATATGACATTAGGTATAAAAAACCCATGTCCTTTAAAAACTAGTGTTTTATCATTAGTACTCCACTAAACACTGTTAAAAATTCCATTTAAAATACAATTTACATAAATACAGCTATTTCAAAGAATTAAAGTATCATTGTTTTGTATTTTAAATAAGTTATATCAACTTCACTTAATGCAGCCCAAAAGAAAATGCATGCACATTGTGAAGATCTATTTTGCCATCTGCAGTAAGATTTTTCTTTAAATGAAGAATTCCAGAAGGCAATTTTCAAAGCTTTGAGAATTTAAACAAAAAAGTACTTCCTCTTTTTTCAAGTAAAAAAACCTGAAATATTGAAAGAGCTCTAGACAAATTTACAAGTGTTCACTGCATAAATAAACTCAAAGGAAAATCAAGATCACAAAGCATAAAGGACAGTCAGCTACTAGACACCACAGTGAAAATTACTAGAAATTACTTTATAAAAGGCCTAGTTTCTTATGTTTCCAAATAACATGTTTCAATAACTAAGGAATTACTTTTAAATCCTTTAAATTTTTTTAAATAATTTTTTTCAACTCTGACGAAGATGCCATAATAAAATTTGCTTTTTAGAAGTGTTCATAGTGCATGTAAATGGGTTATAGCAAGTTCAAAAAATAAAATATTTTATATTACCTAAGGTAAAGCCTTACATACTTTTTACATACTCACCTTCTGTTTATATATTTTAATGACAAAACAATTAAGTAGAAAGGTCTTTCACCCTGAAGAAAATTATATACTTGATATATCTGCATCTTGAAAAATTAATGAGGGGTCAATGCATCCCATGCATTAGGTATACCAGTTCTGTTCTTTAGCCAGTGCACTGACTAAAAAACATCAGTATTACTCCCTTAAAGAGCTAAGACCTCTAGACACAAATTCATAATAAGGTTTACTCCACACTAACTTTCTGGCACATAAAGACACTTCTGGTTGCAGCTAAAGAGAATACCCTAACAGTCTGAACAAAAGCATTGGTTCTGCCTTTTAAAAATGTACAACTTTCTTTTTCATGTTATAGCAACAAACATTTTTACTCTGAAAAGAAGTTGGGCTTTTCCCTAAAGTGAAATAACATTCTCAGTATTGAGGATAAAAGATTCAAGTTATGCATACATAAAATTTCTAATTCATGTTAAAGCAGAAGTTGTGTTACAACATAACAATCAGTACCTTGCTGAAAAGGGCTACTAGCTGCAGTCACAGCTGCTCCTGGATTCCTTCCAGCACCAGGCTTTCTTCCCCTCTGACCTGAGCTGTGACTGGCAGATTTCTTCCCTTTGCTCTCTGACCCTCTAGCCTCTGAAGAATCTTTTCCACTTGAAACGTGTGTAGGAACTTCCTGGAAATTTGCATTTGTAAATCGAGCTGAGGTATCTTCCAACCGCTTCAAGGAGCCTGACATGGAGTTGTTGCTAGTGCTTGTGTATGTCTGGCATTTTAAAAGAGAGAAGAAATTAAAGAAACAAGTCACAAAAAACTGCAACAACTGTTTAAAGGATCTCATTCCTTCAAACAAACAGAAGTGGTCAAATACTACTGTAACTAGAAAGAGCAAGAATTACAGCAGCTGAACTGTGAAGATTCTCAGCAAACAACTGCTGCACATAAAACAATTTTGTGGAAAAAAATGCATAATGGCTTTGGTTGAAAATTTTACTTCACTGAGGTAAATGGAAAAATCTCAGGAGTACAGTCTTTCTAGTCTATTGAAATAGGATATTGTTATTTTATGCTTAAAATTAAAAATTAGAAAATAAACTTTTAGCGCTTTTCTGAGCATACAATTTTTATGCCTTTTTTGTTAGACTGAAAATGTTGTTCCAATCAGCAGTGGAACTGTTGAAGGCATCAGAACTTAAAAACTTGGATTTTCACGACTTTATAGCCTCAACACCAAACCAAAATCAGCTTCCTGGCATGTGAACCATCCCCCATTCACCCAATTCCTTAAGAATCACCACATAAAGAAGACACGTGGGAGTGCTGACCAAGACACATTTACTTCAAACCCACTCTGACAGGTACGAAAACACTCTTGAGCTCCCAATGCAAATTTCTTCCTCAACCTACCCACCCCAAGAATTCTGGCCCTTTTCTTACACTCTCCACAGGGCTTTCAAAAATTTCATCTTTAGGTCCATTGTTTGTCTGTTAAATTTTGCCAGAATTGCTCCTATTGGTGAACAACAGTCAAAAGAGGTTTCACAGAAAGTAATTAGGTGGGCATGGAAACTGCATACACAACATCAGGAAACCATGTAAGGGAGGATTATTGTTCTCATGGCGGAAAGAAGTTGGAGTGGTGTTGTGGTAACAGAATTTTAGTAACATAAGAAAGAAAATGAAAGCAAAATCAGGAAAAAGAAAAAAATCCTACTGTTATTTATACTCAGGCCACCTAGTAAAAGAGCTGTTTAAAGCTTCTTACAAAACATATGGATCAAACCTAGGAGCTACTCATCTGTTCAAAACAAGCAACTTTTTTTTTTTCAGTTCTTTACGAAATAGAATTTAAAATAGTATCTACAGTTATCTCCACTAAAGACCACACAAACACACGCCTCTTAAAATTGAGCATACACACACGTTTTCCCCGCCCCAAGTGGGATGCTTGCTAAATTTAGGCCTACAACAGAATGTTTCTTCATCTTTACATAAAGCTTTGTACAGCAGCTATACAAAGTTTTCCATATTTTACTAAAACAGCTAAGACATTTACATAAACCTTACTTTTCAGTTGCAAATAACAGGAGACAACTAAATATACAAGCTTTGAGGAAGACAAATATTTCAATCTATTTGCATACCAGGCCAGGCAATGACAAGTAGACATTAATTTGCAAACACTGTGCTGTGATTTGGTTTGACTGCAAGCCTGAATCCCACTCCTGGCAGATTTTGAAGAATATGCATGCACAACACAGTTCTGCTTTGGAAAATTTTGCTCCCACAGCTGTTTGCATTTCAGAAGGTGCTATAAGGTGTACTAAAATCTACATGCTTACTCAGAGAATCATGAACACTAACATGATGAAATATACCCTAAGCACAGAGAGCTACTGTCATTTTTATGCTCTCCATCTATCACTGTGCACCCTGAGGAGTTACACCATCCATCCGCAGCAAGTCTTAAAACTTCTGGGGATTTATGATAAACATGCAATAATTACTCTTGGTATACATAGTGAGTTCCACGGCGTGAGTGGCCTTTAGCCCTATGCAGATGTATAATGCAGTACCCTTACACAGAGAGGGGAAAGACCATGGCAAGTAATTCTCCACAAAAAATGACAGACGGTAAGAGCAGAGTCACAGCAAAAACCAACCAACCCAAAAAACTCCCAAAACTAACATGGCTAGGTTTTAGTGGGGGGGGGGCTACAGGGGGGCTGCTGTGAGAATCTGCCAGAGGCTTCCTCCACATCCAGCAGCGCCAATTCCAGCCGTGTTCAGGACCGACCCAATGCTGGCCAGGGCTGAGCCCATCAGGAATGGTGATAGCATTCTGTGACAACATAACAAAAAAGGAAAAACAAAAAATGGTCATTGGGCAGATGTTAACTGCGGCCAGAGAAGAGCAGACTGAGAACATGTGAGAGAATTAACTCTGCAGACACAAGGTCAGTGAAAAAGGAGGGGCAGGAGGTGTTTCAGGCACCAGAGCTGAGATTTCCCTGCAGCCCCACGGTGAAGACCACAGTGAGGCAGCTGTGCCTCTGCAGCCCATGTAAGAAACCTACATCAGAGCAAGTGGATGCCTGAGAGGAGGCTGTGTCCCCATGGCTCCTGGCAGGACCTGGAGACTGTGGAGAGAGGAGCCCATGCTGGAGCAGGTTTCCTGATAGGACTTGTGACCCTGTGGGGGATCCACACTGGAGGCAGGTTGTGCCTGAAGGACTGCACCCTGTAGAGAAGTGATCCACGCTGCAGCAGTCTGTGGAGAAGTGTAGCCCATGGGATGGACTCATGATGGAGAAATTAGTGAAGGACTGTCTTACATGGAAGGGATGCTGGAGGTGGGGGAGGACTCTTCCCCTAAATCAGCTGCAGGAGCAACCAGTGACGAACTGATCATAACCCTCACTCCCCATCTCCCCACGCTGCTATAGAGACCCAAAGCTCAAAATGAGAGACAGAAATTATTTATCAGGAGTAAATACGGGGCTGATGGCACTTCCCAGCTAAGAAGGCAGGCAGAAGAAGAGACAGCAAAGAATTCGAAGTCCTAAATTATTGTAGTTCTTCTTAAAACATTCTATATCTATGTCCCAAAAGTGAAAAAATGTAGTGCTACTACATTAATCAAAGAGTAGTCAGGCATTTCTTATTTCAAACTTTTTTTAAACTTAACTGATTCAGACTGAACAACATTTGCTATGACATTACAGGGATGCACGAAAGTGCCTCTCAAAATAGCAGGAGGTGGAACCTCATTAGCATTTCTTGAAATTAAATTCCACAGAACAAACAATTCAGCTACTCTAACAGAAGGTAAATTCAGTTTATCATGCAGTCTTTCATGATTCTAAAGAAACTACTCATCCAGATAAAAACATGCTTTAAGACATCACCTGCATAAATGGCCATTACCACTGCATTTACAAAGGTTTAACATCTTTAAAAAGGAAAAACAAATTCCATTTCAAATTTCAGCTCCCCCCACAGGAACATTATGGTAGCAGAAATTATTATATACCACGATAAAGTCATGCATTCAATACAAAGAAAGACTTTGTGAAACAGAAGACCAGGTTCAAATCAATTCTAGCAACTTTATGTAAAAGGGCACATAAAAGTAATACATTAATACTATATTCTGAACCAAATATCCATCTTAGAAAAAAATAAATCTTGTTTCATTACTGAAATTTCAGTTTTGAGGAACACATTAGGAGTTTATAATCTAGAAAAGCAAATGCATGTAAAAGGTGTTAAGAGGACTTAGGAAAAAAATTAAGTGAAGGAACTAGCCACAACAAAAAAATCACTCCCATATATACAGTAGATACTTTTTAAAGAAACATAAACACACTTAGGAACCTCCGAACACCAATTTTCCAATATAAACACCAATAAAAATCTGAACACCAATTTTCCTGATGATTTGAAGCACTATAAAAAAAGGCAATAAATGAAGCAAACAGCTTAGGTAAACAAAATCCACATGCAAAAGACTAAATAAAAAAACCTAAAAGGGCATGGTGATATTCAAATTCCATAATTAATATTGTTTTAGTTTAATTAAGTTGTATATTAAGTTCTAGAATTAGAGATTTTCTGATCACTTTAGTGTTTGCTCTAGCTCATCCTTGTGACTATCCATACGAGTAAACCTTGTAATTAAGAAAAGGATAGGGAGGACAAAGCAATTAGAAATAAGCTTAGCAGAAAAACAGAATCCAACTGTGTCTTTGGCATTAAAAGCATATTCCAATAAGCAGGATGCAAAAAATAATCAATATTTCCATATATTTTCTTTAACTTTGACAGAAATACATTCTGTAATAATTAATTTACAGCAATATCACTTTTTGTAAAAACTTATGATGATTAGATAATCGAAGAGGGATATAATTCAAGAAAGAGAAGATCATACATAGCATAAAACCAAAACAAAGGTTATAAAGCTTAAAGAAGTTTCCACAAAGCTTCTCTTACAGGCTATGAATTTTAGAAGTTGTCTCAGACTCAAAAGGAGTATATTTAGGGGCAAATTAATAAAATGAAATAACCAATCATGTGGGCTAATCAATAGTACTCAAAGTGTTCTACAACCTAATTTCAATAGAAACTGTCACACTCACTGATTGCAATCTGTAATTGCTCTTAAATCAAGCCAGCAAAGTGGTAAATTGACTCTACCTTTTCTTCTATATTTTTTAATAGAGAATTATTGAGTTTCAGAAAATCACTGACTACAAAGTCTCACTTGACATAACAGCATCAAAGAGAACACAGTAGAACAAGAAACAAGACTCTTAAGAGAAGTGTCAGCTACAAATAATGGGATGTTAGCAAGGATGAATTCTCAAGTTAATAATCTTATTGAGAATAAAGAAATATGCAAAGCATACTGAAAATCTAACTTTCTTGGAGATTATCCTTAAAATTGATACCACTACTTGAGAGAGTACTTCCAAAGACCAGAGAAAGTTAGTATTTCAATAGTTTCACCCCTCCTGACAAGGTCTTGGTGTACCATACGCAAACACACATTTGTTGAATGTGACACCTCAACAACCAAAACACACACAGTTAACACAAGCCTCAACACCTTTACTAAAACACGATGGTCTGTGTACTAAGCACAATTCAAGTTAAACCATGATTCCCTGACTCTGATGTCAAACATCCCTACATGAACAGGACACATTTTTTTCAACTTTGAAATCAGAAAACCCTCAACAGTACTTCCCACTCTGTAACGCCAACATTAGTGTCATTTTATTAGTGGGTAGCAAAAGTGATTCTTGCTGAGTACAAGGAGAACTGTCATTATATAATCCTGTATGCTGCTGCTGGAATTAGATACTTTCTAACATATCAACAGGAAGGAAAGGTCAGAGAACCTAACAGAACAACCTGCTAATAAGACAAATTTTAAGTATATGAAGCATGAGCTGTAATTTCATAACTACCAGTTTTAAATGCTTAGAGGTTCAGTGTCAGCTCAGCATACACAAGTGAATTTTGAAGGAAAGACTTTCTAAAACTTCTCAAATTATTAAATACACCTCAATTAAGTAAAATTTACTGGAGTATCACTGGCTCACAATTTAAGTACAAAACTCTAAGCCTTCTTTCATCTGGTAAACCTCCATGTATTTTAGGATTTTACATTACAGGGAAAAATACCAAGAGTGCTTGATAATTATAGAATTTATCCCATTATAAAGCTCCTGTATATATAGTGGAATGGTTACATAATTAAATTTTGACAGAAGTAACTGAAGTGGAAGAGGAGAAAAACACATTGACTTACTTTTTCTGTAGTTACAGTAAGAGATGGAACCAAAGATGGTGACGACTCCGACTGCTTCTTATATTTTTGCTTGTGTTTATCTTTCTCTTTATATTTCTAGAAGTTGTAAAAGACAATAAAAACTAAGTTCAGCTTCCTCTTTAACACAACCCATTCTATATTGCATCAAGTGTTATCAAAATTGTAGAGAGATGGCAATAACATCCTGTTTTATAATATAATTTCATAAAAGCAAATCAAGTATTTGTTTGTTTTCAAAGTGCACAAACCGAAATTCTTCAATTATAACCAGCATTTATGAATGCACTGTTGTTAGTATAACCCATCTTTACAATAATCATTTAATCAACAAAAGAAACTGGAATAAAACCAGACATGGCTTCTTTCAAAGATCTTCATTCATTTTTCACCAAAGATTTCTATCTTTCTGCATCTCTGCACCTGCACAGTATCTTTTGTTGGGATACTTATGTAAATTAATGCAAGGTTTTAGCTCTGGCTCCCCTACTGACATCTCCATGCATAAGAATGTGAAATCTGATTTAGATTTCATTTCCAAAAAAGGGACATACATTTTACAGACTAAATAAGTATTTTCCATGATAAACTGAATAAAATATCAAAAGCTATACAAATCAAATGTGTTTCCTAAAAAAGAGCTGAGAATGTAATCAGTTTGGTTTAATTTTTATTTTTTAAAATATGAATGAAGCATTGGCAGTGTTAATAAAATTGCACCAACAGAGAGAAAATAACTTCTTATCCCAGAGCCTTTATAGTATAATAGAAGTCTTTTATACTGGCAGAAATCAATCTTTGGAGGATTACAGAATCAGACCCAAACTGTATTTGTTTGAACAGTTTACACAAATACTATACAAAAATAGCCAGTTTGACAAAACTAACAACTAAACTTAGAACACAGAAGTTCGGTATTTTTCCCAATCTAATCATAAACAAGTCAATTTTTCCTTAGCAATGTAATATGGGTTACTTAGACAGTGTCAGAAGATGCAAAGAAACTGCAACTATGAGAGAAAGTTACTTACAAGCTACTGGTACTCAAGTATTTTATTTAATTATATATTTGTGGAATTTTTGTGAACTAACACAAAACTCTGCAGAACAGCACAATGTATGGCTACTTGTTCAGACTGCTTCTACAGAGAGCTAGTAAAAAATATGCATACATATGGATTGACACAAGGGGTTTAAAAATCCCATTCAGCAGCTTGAAAAGATGTGTAAGTCTGAATAGCTATAGGAAAATTCAGTAACTGTTTTGAATCTTAAAAACTACCCATGCTGATCTTTCTCTAACTATCAAAATGATTGTCCAGCCTTTCAGAAGAACATTTGTTCAACAGCAGCTGCCCAACCATCTCACCAAGCACCAGGACAAGAGGCAATACATGCATACTCTATTCGGGTATGACCAAGTATTGCCTTTCTCTTTCTGTCACAATGGAAGAAATATCAGAAACTTATTTCATGGAATCAGCCTGAGAGAGTAAGAGAATGGGTTCTCAAATTCTCTAGTAAGGTAGAACTGGTTTAACTGACAACCTAAATGCAAAGCTGAAAGCAAAACTCTTCTATCTATCTCTACCTTTAGGAACTGTAAATATCAGGTGAATGACCAAGAGATCATCTTGTCTCTAACCAGCCCAAATCCATTTAACTAAACTAATTTTGCCAAGAATGAAATACAATTTAACTAAGAAAGTTTATAAATCAAGTAAAAAAGTTATCAGCACCAAAATATTATGTAAAACTATACTTGCTAGATACAATATATAAAGTTATTTTAATTCTTGTACACTTCTAAAAACTCAAAGACAGATACACTTCAAAAAGTTGACAAGGATTTCTAGGTTTGGGGTTTTTACACACTCAAGTGAACTTGGGTTTTTTTTTCACTCTGTCACATGAATAAAAATATGGAGTTTTTCCCTTTCTAATAGAGTGAGCATAAGGTAGATTTTAAATTTTTAAAACCTAATATAGACTTGTTGAAGGAGCTTTAGATCAAGGAGGTTGTGCTTATTTTCTTTTGTGTTTTACTTGAGAGAAGATTGCTTGTTTGTCTCTTTTTAGACCTGGAAAACATATTAAAAAGAAAAACAACTACTATGGGGAGGAAGGATTCAAATGCACTGCATAGTTCTTTTCAATAACATCTTAAATGTAACCGTCCCCAAAGTGTTAGGCATACTAACAGAAAAGCAAGCAGGAATCAAGGAAAAATAGAAGCATCTACACCAAGACTGCCATGTTATCCATTGATTCTGTTGATACAAAAGACTTTCACCAGGGCTAAGCTACCAAACATACTACGCCATTACTGGATGTGTTTAGAAAAACTTGAGTAACAATTTCATTGAATCCCAGACAAGCTTCAAGAAGGAAGCTATGGAATGGCTAACCACTGCCTGAGTTTCTTTGGCTTTCATCATTCTACTGGAAAATTTAAATCATCCTAAAGAATTTTTTTTATTTATAATTTTGGAGCCAAGGGGCAATGACTTTAGCATACTTTAAGATTAAACTTCACAACAATACCAGTAAACAGCAAGAAAATTTTTAAATGCACATGTTTTACAATCTTTTCTGTCAACTTTCTACTGTTCTTTTACTTCCAGTGTTAATTTCATTTAAAAGGCAAAAAACATAAAATTCTTATCAGAGGAATACTTAGGAGGACTTCTAATTGCTTTTTGTAGCATACTGAAATCAACACTAGTCCCTAAACATAAGGAGGTGTCAGGAAGGACAAGGGACACAAGAACGGCAGGAAGGAAAGGGACACAAACAACTCAGTGTCTGCAAAGAATATGCTTGACTTCTGTACAGTGAAGCATCAGCAACCACATCAAATTCCTCTCCCAGATCCAAACTATCAAGGCAAAGTTTGCCAAGACAGCTTACCAAGGTTACAGCTTTCCACTCAAAGCCACTGCAGGGGTAACCCATCCAAAGGCCTTCTGTGTACAAAGATATGTGATAGCTCCTTCACAATACATCTGCTGTCCTTAACTCTACATTTCCTCCTCCTTTTAGGTTATACCTCCTCTCACCATTTTTCCTTTTTTTTTATTTTTTTAAATTCTCCTTTTTCTTCCCAAGGAAAATTGAGAAGTGTTACTTCTGAATGTGAATTGACTTCAAATGCACACGACATCAAATAAATGGAGAACACTGCAGGAAAACCTCTGAAAGAAATACTCACCTTTTTTACATTGATAAGAATAAAAATTTCAACAACATGCTGCTGAGACTGCTGAAGAGACTTATCTCCCACAAAATGACTTCTTGCAATTGCACCCTCTTCTACCAGAAAGATGCATAAAAAGTATAAAAAGAGTTCTGAAATATTCACTTTGGAATTCAGACAAGGACTAACAGAGAGACATGAATTCCCACAATATTTAACAAATATGACAGCTTTCAATCAAGTCTGTCTCAAAGGCCACACAAACTAACCATCTTCCCTACTGCCAGAAAAACAACAAACTGTTAGCTCCTCATGGACAACTCTGCACGGGTTGCTTTTGTTAGATCGCTATTCAGTCACAGCTCCAAAAAAACTCCAAAAAACATAGCAACAGCTGACCAATAACATTCATCAATAAAACCACATGGGAACTCCCCCTACTAGGGAAGGTAATGATATCAAATGCCTGATCTTTTACAAGCTTTACTGTAATGAAAATAAAACACAGAAATTACTCTTAACAAGGACTGAAAATAATATTGCCAGTGAGTGAAAGCTAAGGGAGCCTTAACGGCAAGCAGAACACACATATCCCATTTATATACCTAGGAATGAGTTCAGATTTTCCAAACTGCTGTGCAGAGCTGATAAATGCAATCTATACATTCTGTAAAACCAAGATTTAGCAGAAGACAAAATTCCAAGGAAGAATCTATTAAAAAAATAAAGGGTCAACATCAAAATTGACTAAGGAAACTTTAATCTTGGTTCACAAGAGAGATAGTTGGAGCAGACCAGATTCAGGCAGCTCCCAAAATCTTTTTTACTGTAAGAAAAATAAGGCATGATTACCATGCAGCCATTGGGTAAGCACCTCTAACAATATTCATCCAGAACGACTTAAAGAGCCCAGATTTATGGTGGAGCTAAATACCAAAACAAAATGCCTCAAGTTTGTACATCACGATTAATCAGAAAGCTTTATTTCTCACCAAGGATCTAATTTTTGGCTTTTGTTTCTTACCTAAAAAATTATGTAATCCCATCTTAACTCCAACAGCTACATGTTGCTAGACAACAAAACAAATACGGTACAAAATTTCTGGAATTCTACAGCACCTTCTGTACATTGCTTTCCTGTAGAGAAGGGGTAGGGGAATGAAGAAGAGGAAGGAAATACATTCTGACTGCTTCTATTTCTCCCACAAAGATTCAATCTACAAAATTATTACATAATATCACTTCACAAATACACTTTGGTTCTGATTCTTCTTTTTTTTAGTTCATTTACTTGTTTCATCACTCTAAAGATCAGCACTTGCTCACTCATTTTCTTTAATTTACTTTCAGAGAAACATCTGTCAGATGAGTGACAAAGACCAGCATCTCATCAAAATATCAAATTAAAGATACATGTGTAACTACATTTTAGCTCTGATCTGTTACCAGCAGAAGAGACGTTATAAAATGTATCTTTTCAGACTTTGGACTTCCAAAGTTTGGAAAAAATGAGTAATACAAGTGAACACTAGTTCACTTTTAGTGAACTAGACTTATTTCTAGTACAGAAGAAACAAATGAGTTCAGATTTTCTTTTAAATGGCATTAATAATCCATAACCATTTCCACATGGAAGTATCATTTAACTTACTGAAGGTATTTACACCTACTTACAATTCATTTTTGTCTCAGGAATGCACAGCCTTCTTGAAAGGGGTTTGTACAGAAGTTTATTTGATTAAAATACATTCCAAAGTTCAGCATTTAACAGTTCACTGTTACGAAGAAAGAAAAAGGTTTTCCGACCCCACTTTCACCTTTCTCAGGGTGCTTAGCTTGTCAGACCTTCCATCTGCCCACTCAAACTGCTGAATAGCAGCCACAAAAAACCAAGTGGAGGGTTTTCTGCTGCTTTAGTGAGCTACATTAGTTCCGTGAAGGAACACTTAAGATGGGCAGTAACAGGCACAAGAGACACATGCAGAACAGAGAAGCAAGAGCTCATGGGCCCAGGGAACAAGAAACTAACTTTAGTTTTGGAAGAACTAAAACACATGCACATTATCAGCAACCACCAGTGGCTTTAGTCCTTTCAAGACCAAACTGTTTGGGTTGACCTTGAATTACTGCACTTTTATGCCTTCTCTATTACAAAAATCCTTATCTTTCGCTACCTTTGGCTGTTCCAAGTTTTTAAACCTCAACAACATTTTAAAAACTGCTTTCCTTATTGATTATTGTAAGCAAAAATCATCTGAATGCCTACATCCCTAACTTTTCAGCTGCTGTTTGATTTCCTCAAATAATTCCAATGTATGAGAATGTTCAATTAGCAGAGAGTACTCATATTGGTTCTTTTGTAATTTATAAATTTTTCTGCACTTTGTGTCACCAAAGACTGCAAATCCTGAGCTGTCACATCACAATTAACATCCTCAATGGAAAGCTGTGCATAGTTCCTGCTCATCCCAAATAAGAGGCCAGATCTGCTTGGCCTCTTATTTGGGAGCAGTAGCTATTATTAATTGCAGAATGAAAGATGACCACAGTCCCCAAGTTTCAAACAAAAATCCTAATTTATCTTATTTTTATAAGAACAGCCCTAGCTCAGGCATTCATCTAGCTAACATTTCAAACAGTATAACCCACAGCAGAAAAATTCAGTGCAGCAGCAGCATTGCTGCGGTCACAGTAATAAAAGCATCCAGGCAAGAAATAGTTTATAGGGAGAGGTAGGACACTACTGCCAGCATTATTCGTACACACAGAGCTCTAAGCAAACACTTGTTCTTAAGAACCAGTTCTTGATTCAGTTACTTAAAACACCCAAAAGCCTCACTTAAATATAAGAATAATGGTCATCATTTTAGCTGTCAATGGTAAAAGGACTCAAGAACCAATGATAAAAATGCCATCCAAAGCTTCTATGAGGTGCAAGACTACCAACTCTCATCCAGAATGAGCTACTCCTTTGATATTTAACACTAAAATACACTGCTTCTGTTATTTGCACAGTTTAATATTAATTGTTAGTAATGGATAAGCAGGGCTGAACACTTGAGTAGCACTTCAAAAGCACTTCAAAATGGTGCAAGATGAACTAAATCAATGCAACTATGTATTGTCAGTGCTCACCTTCATTCCTATAAAAATTACAAGTTTAAATTATGTATTATGTTACATACTGGGAAATGCTCCACTGTCTGCAAGGTAACATAAAGATACCCATCAAATATATATCACAAAATAGGTGAGCAGGATGGAATACAGAAGAAATCCATTCAGTTCTCCTGTCTCAGTCAGCTCAACATCGTAGATCATCTTTAACTGCATATGGTCTACCACAACCTAAAGCATGGTAGGGGTGAAATATACAACTTCATAAAAAAGTATCTAGACTACCTTCTAGAAACTGTTACAAGCCAAAGTACTAATAATCTTGTATTAATCCAGGATCAAAAGCCCAGGAAAAGATATTTCAAAGCACCTTTTACTTCTGCACCTCTCATGGTAATAAGCGGTAAGAATTGAAATCATGCTGGTTTGTGAAAGGGATAGAGATAATTTACTTCACCTAGTTGGTGTGGGGCTGTGTTTTGGATTTGTCATGAAAACAATGTTAATAACACAGGAATGTTTTCATTTTTGCTAATCAGCCCTTACACAGGGCCAATGTCTTTTCTGCTTTTCACCCCACCAGCGTGGGCTGGAGGTGCACCAGAACCTGGGAAGGGACACAGCCAGTCCAGCTGACTCTAAATGACCAAAGATATGCCATGCCATATGGCATCATACTCAGTACATAAAAGTCAAGGAAGAAGAAAGGGAGGATGTTCAGAGTGATAGCATTTGTCTTCCCAGGTAAAAGTTAAATGTGATGGAGCCTTGATCCTGCTTTCCTGGGGATGCTTGAACACCTGCTTGCCCATGGGAAATGGTGAATGAATTCCTTGTTCTGCTTTGCTTGCATGCACAATTTCTGCTTTACCTATTAAACTGTCTTCTTGTCAACCAACAAGTTTTTTCATTTTTTTTTCTCTTCTGATTCTCTCCCCCATCCCATAAGGGAGGATAATGAGCAAGAGGCTGTGTGGGGATGAGCTGCTGGCTAGGGGTTTTATTTCCTTTTACAGTAAAAGTCAAAGATTAAAATGTGTACTTTAAGATGGAAAAAGATAGTTGCAACCTAGGCAGTCTTACAAACTTCCACATCCTGCAGAGTAGTTATTAGGTATACCTGAGGGGCTATGTTTGCCATTTTGATTTTATAATAATTAAGTAATCCCAGCTGACAAAAACTTAATACTATTGAGGTGTTTGCTATGCTAATGTACATTAAAACATTACTCTTTTATCAGTAATGATGCATTACTATAAGGTTAAAAAATTAGACAGTCAAATCAGTAATTCCATAATCTTAAGAACTGAGACAAAAATTTCCTACTTTTAGTAAAATAAAAGAAAATATAAATTGAAATCAGCTTATATTCTCACTTTTTTTTCCCCGACCTCCACAAGAGATCATTGTGCTGGTACCAGCTCCAATAAATTTCATGCAGTTGATTATCAGGATAACAGTAGTATACACAGAAAATGGCACAAGTTAACAGAGAATTTTAGCAAGCAACAAGTCCTCCTAATCTTGCAGATAAAAATATCTATTACTAAATACACTCAGAGTAGCTTTCTAAAGAAATTTTGTTTACACAGCCACATGCTGTGCTTTCCCAAACAGTTTTCCAAAATAGTTAGACTTTCAACAGAATTTGACATGAAGAGATGTATTAAAAAAGAAAAATCTACACTTCTACAAAAGTTGGTACAGAACAGGTGCCCAGAAAGAGAAATGCTATTCATTGGCTATTCATCCCCCTTTTTGAACTTATACAACTCCCACAAAAATTCAATTTTAGGAAACAGGAACTGCGTTCTGCATCTTAGATAGATACAGTGTATCTATACACTGAGATAATGTGGTTTATATTTATTGACCAGCTTTTAGAGGTGTTTTAGAGGCATGCTTCTTTCCCTCTAACTGAATAGAATTTGGAGTAAGTTAACACGGATATGCATCACCATTAGCATCTATACCACACAGTTCTTAGTCAAATATTTATCTAGCATTATTTCAATTATTAAAATTGAAGTTATTTCAAAGTGGTCACAAATAATTTTCCTTCTAGTTATCTCCAGAATTCTTACAATTCTGCTTCAGACATCAAGAGCAGCTGAAAGGATTAAACAGTCAAATATATTAAACTGATTAACAAAACATATTAAACTGATTAACAAAATATATAAATTTAATAAAAATGCAATGGAATACTACAGTACTGAATGAGTTTGGAGCTTTTTTCCTTAAAAAGTTACATAAAACTCCCCAATGTTCAAGTAGCATCACTTAGTTTATTTAAATGAGGCAATTCATAGAGGAATGACACCATTAGAATTATCTTTAAAACACTCTCTACAGCACTCTGAAGTGACTCCTTGGGACTAAAACAGATTTTTTTGTTGTTGTTTTTTAAGGTAAAAAAGAAACCACTCCTTATGCAGCTGAATGATAATCCAAAAACCTGCAATCTGATCCTATTTTTACCTGTTGAGAATCTTATGTGATGCATAGCAGGTCCATTTTACCTTTTCACAGTCAGTTGTTCAGACCGTGAGGAAATGCCCAGGGAATACTTGATATGAGTGTTTACAACTTGCCTTGTAACAGCTTACACGGTGCATTCAATTCTTTAAAAAGCATCAAGCACCATTCTCCCAAATTAAATTCATTGCCCTAACACAAGAGCACAGGCTCCTTCACAATGTACTGGCAAAATCTGGGCAGTTCCAAACCAATATAGAGCCTATAGAAATTTTCAGTGCACAGAGATGTGGTTTAAATCCTCCCTTCCCATGGGCCCCACAACCAAACTCCCAGCTATAGCAGAACCCACAGAGAGTGACACACTGCCACAATCTCTTCTTAGGTGTTCAAGTTTCTACCCATAAAATCAGAAAAGCTGTAATGTTTCTTTAAGATCAAGGCAAGCAGCAAAAAGATGCCCAAAATACATTTGTAGCTCAGTGTTCAGGATACTTATCCTGGATCCTGCATTTTAGGTTCTCCTCTGAAGTTCTCCAACTTCTGTGATAGCGACAAGAGGCTCCTTGTCACCATTTTATTCTTTTTGCTTCTTCAATCACAACTTCTTAGACATCTGCAGTCTTCAGTCATGAGCCCATTTTTGTTTAATTTACATTATATGAGGCACTACAGCAGAGTTTAAAATTTTCCCTTCCTGCTCAGCTCAGACCAAAGCACTTCTAGTAAAAAAGGACACTGCGTAATTCAGCTGCTATATAGTAATTTACTACATAATAGATTCACATTTTTCAGAAGTTATAAACATATAAAGCAAGTACCACCTAATTTTCATGTTAGCAGCAAAAAGAGACTTCTACTATACAAAGGTCAATTCCACATACGTTTAGTTCCTTCTTTAGTATTTCCAAATATAAGACTGGCAAGCATGCCATTCTTCCACAGCCTCATGGTGGCCTAAGTTTTTCCAAGAAAGCCTGAGTAAACACCTGGGCCCTGAAGAAAAGGTATATTATAATGTCAAGCAACATACTACCAATCCTCTTTATAAGGGACATAGCCTCATCACTAATCATTTCTAAACAGCATCTCTGCCACAGAAACTAACAATGCTTAGGCAGCAGTAATCAGAACATAATGAAGCTATTTATACTGTAGCTTCAACATGGTCATGAAAATTAAATAATACCAAAGGTTTGGTTAGATTTGCTCAGGGTTTTTTTTTATTATTATTATACCCTTACATATTTGTTATCAATTTTGTTGGCAGAGAGGCCAAAAGAAACTGAACACATACTATGGAAGGGAAACACAGGCTTTCAGCTGAGACTGCTTTTAAAAATGACAGTTACCTATATTAACAATTTCAGACCAACCTCTTCTTACTGCAGTGTAACATTTCACATGCACAAATGGACAGCTTTTGAGGTCTTAGCAAGAAAAGTGGTTCCAAACCACAACTCATACAGCTTCTGCTTGGCAAAACAGAAAGCTTTAATGATGCCTACAGATCAGATTATCCAAATTTCCAAAGAACAAAGATGAAAGATAAAGCAGAAACTACAGTGGCCTTGAGGGGGATGTGGGTGCCACACACATACAAACACTACTGCATCTGTGAAGAAAGATCTAAATATTTACGGTAATATGACAAAAATCTAGATTCTCAAGGGATTTAAAAAAGAGGAAATAAGGAAAGTCACCCTAAAAAACTGTCCTACTCCTTCAAGATACTTAATACAGTAAATCAAATATACAGCATAAGCTGAAAAAATCGCTAACACCATTGACTGAACACAATCAGTTTGAAAGACCCTCTAAGTGTGCCCTGTAAATTTCCACAGGTATGACCTGGGAAGCATAGTATCTTCAGTCAAATTCATTTAAGAAAAACAAAAAATAAAACCCAGAATAAAACAAAAAACCACAAACCCACCAACTTATAAGTTTTGACAACGTGAGTAAAAATCCATGTGTATACTTTTGATAAAACATGACCTGAAATATGATAGTAGTGAAAAACTAAGAAAAAAAATACGGCAAATATGAGTAAGGGTTTACCGTGCAGCTAAATCTGTAGTCTGTAATTCAAAATTGTTTTTTTCTACCAACATGTGAGTAAGGAAAAAAAAAGTCTGCCAAAACCCCATACTTTTATTATTTTAGCCATAAATTTAGATTTAGAGGTACAACAGCATCACAGCACACACTCTTTTCTATGTTACCAGATAAAGAGAGAATGATTCACCTACACCTTTAAACAAGTCTAAAGATTAGACTTTTTAGAAGATTATCCAAGAACAACTGGCAATCAATATTCATCCAAAATGGAAGGGATCTTAAAATCCAAATCAAATATGAAGGAGACTAAGAGTCTAAAGACTGACATTTGCTATTCAATTTCCCATTTCTATAAATATAGCTCCTTCGTATAATACACATTTGGTCAAAAGATTCTTTGATTCCAATTTTTATGTAAAGATTTTTAATAATGTAAAACTAAGTTTACCCACATCCACACAAAATCCTATTAAGCTATTTGTACAGGATGTGTGCTAGTGAGCAGTTTTGCATGTATCCTTACAGGATAAAAAAAGTGCCAAAGCGTATTTGCATTATTGTGTCTGTTATCACCCTCTGTTGAATTTAGAAGACAAATTTCCTACAGGCAACTGTTAATGCAGCAGTAATAAAAATCTAAAACAGTAATCATCACAGATTTGAAATTATTTTTAATAATATGCAAAGTCAAGTCATTAAAAGAATATTCCAACATTAGAAATCGGCAGTTATGTCCTTTGTACCCTCACAGCAAGATTTCCCAGGTGAGTAACAAGGTGTTTTGCCAGCACAGTGGGCTTGACCACTGGTACCAGCAAAATGTGTCAGGAAGAGATGTCAGCTCTTTGATGAAAGATATAACAGGTGGAAACATAAGGAATTAGATGCCTGTGTTTAGCCACACAGTTGCTAAAATGTTTACTGCTGGTTTTCTTCCCCATGTAGTCACACAGGGTATACAAGAAAAGCTCTAACAGAAAATTAAGGCAAAGGAAGTTGCATGGAACAGCCTTCCCAGGAGATATGTTTCAGTATCTCAAAACTGAATACAAACAGAAACAGAAAAGTGCATATACAAATGCACCTGAAGAAGTTTCCTCATTGGATGCCAGTATCTATGGTTTATCACGTGTTATTTATTATTCATTGCTTTAGAACAAGATTTTCTTCACACTTTTCAGCAAAAAGTAAATTTACCAGAAAGTGCTACTTTTAAGCAGATGTGCCACATAATTAGCAACGACAAATCCACTTACTTTTTTCTCCTTCTCATGGTGTTTATCCTGAGAGTGAGAGGAAGAATCACTTAAACTTTGATCATATGACCTATTAGATCCCCGTTTGCTCTTTTTCTAAAAAGAGAAAATATATTTATGGACAGAGAAAAGGAACCATTTGAATAAATAAAAAGTATAAAGCATTTCCACTGACAAGATGCCTTATTGCTTGAGGAAAAAAACTTCAGTGCTTCAGTTACTGGAAAGCTGACTAATTACTGACACTAAAATTCACAAGACTACTGAATGTACACCAGGAAAAAAGCCTATCCCTGTATCAACCTCTACACCTCCCACAAATTTGCAAGATATGCTTTCCACAGAGAAATGAAATATGCCACTTTTTAAAGATTAAAAGATGCTAGACACATTTTCAAGTTTTCATAACATAAAACAAAAGACACTGCTCAAATGAGTATCACGTGAAGCCACAGTGATGCCCTGACACATGCCTGAAATGCATTGTAAGGTGACTTCATGACTTATTTATTATTCAAGCAACCTGTCTGGTATATTTTCATTAAAATGGATTAAAAACCAGGACACAGAATGCTACAGTCATGTCTGTGATTATAAGTGGCAGTTGTAATTGCCTGCATTTCTGTAATGTCTGAGAGCCTAGTTCAGGACTGCAAATACTTTACACTGGGCCAGTGTTCTAAATGTTGGTTTTCTAGTAACTGAGGAAGCATTTAAAGACACTCAGGCCACTCTTTTGTCAACAAGTTTTCAGTAGAATAGTAGATGTAGAACACCCACCATCTTCAGCAGGAAATACGAAGCACCTGTATTTACCAGGCATTAACAGTCAAAATAATCCTAAAGAAAAAACTGAAACACTTAAAACAATCTTGCCAGTCTTTACCATTATAGCTTTGTAAGGGGAAGCTAACTAATTATACGTCAAATACAGTTATGTCTTTATCACTGAACTTGGTTTTTAAATAATCATACCTGCTCTTAATCATAGCAGCACTGCAACATTCAAATCAAAGGCGTAACAGCATAAGGGTTTGCCTTCACCACAAAGTAAGAGACAATTTTTGCTCTTTTTGTATATACTTAGCTCAAGATAGCTAAAAAAAAATCTCAGCTCAGTAAGGGCATAGAAAGCCCTGACTTATCTTCATTACGAAGCAAATTCATCAGTATTCACAAAAGTACAAAACCAATCTCACCAAGTTTATCTTCTAGAAACTAAAATGGTTGACTGGTCCTGTGTTTTTACTTCACTGCAACCTAAGTCACACCAAGTATTCAACTTTTTTAGCAGTGAAAATAAGTAATCTGCAAGTTAACTATACTTACAACAGTATCTGAATATAAGTCTGTATATTTTAGTATTAAAAAATAACATTTTTAAACATTAGTAAGCCCCTCAAGTCCACACACTCACGCATGTACACAGAAACAGATATCTGGAACTGTCAAACTGGTAAGAAGTGAAACGAAAAACTCCAGAGGTCTGATCCAAAACCTACTGCATTAACTGAGAAATTTCAAAGTTTTTAATTTCTTGTTTACTTTTTAAAAATAAAGCCTCAAGTCACTTCCTTAAGGTTGTGTTTCACAGAACTTACAAGGTGGGAATACTCACTGGCTACACAGTGAGAGATAGAACAAAAGAGGCTGGGCAGAAGACTAACAGAAACAGAAAGAAATTATGTGCTTCTTTATTCTCTAGAAGTAGTATTTTCTAGTTTATTCCAAAATTCACTGAATTCCTAGAAGGTACTTAAACAAATAGCAAAAGAAAACATTCCAGGAAGTCAATGAAAAAAAGCGCTAAATGTGCATGCTATTTCTGGCAGAGGGGGAAAACCCACACATCTATAAAGTAACCACTTATAAAAACATTTCCAGCTAGTACTTGTGTAACTGCGATTAAAACATTGTTTTAATGAAATACAATCTACTTTTTGAACTACATGAAAATATTATTTCTAGTGCTAATGGCAATTCAGAAAAAAAAAATAAGTCAGTAACATTTATTTATAGAATTTAATAAATACATACCAGTTTATTAAAATGGTATTTACAGTAGCCACAGTATTGGACGTTATCTGCACCATTGCCTTCCTCTTCACAAAGAAGTCCTGCAAACTGTGCACTAAAAATAAACCAAACAACATTCAAGGAAAACTATTTCACACCAGTTTGTACCAAAATATCATACCTGATAACATATGGATGCTTATATCTGCAATTAATAGGAGATTTCCACACAAATAACTTCCAGTGGTATGTGAGCACATAACCAAACTTTGTAGCCCAGGGAAAAACGTATAATTCATACTTTGGCCTGTTGCCTTTTTCAGAATCTTTAATCCACTCACACAAGATTACAGCTTGCAAATCTACATTTACTAAGCAGCTACTTGCACAAATAAATAAGCAAAGCAATCTAGAATTACTCTTTACCCAAATTCATGCAAAAAAAAAAAACCTAAGGAAAGAACAGCTTTTAACAAAACCATACTACAGCTCCAAAGATTTTTTTCAGAACTTGCATCTATACTTCTCTTATTTGCCATGAAAATTACCGTTTTTTTTAAATCTAACTTGAATTGCATAGTAAATCAAGCTGTGTTTACTAGTTTAAAATATTGTGGCAGGCTAATTTCTTTTGAAAAGATCAACACTTACAGTTTGCATTGACTGGATCAATTATTACCTTATTCTACTACAATTTTTTCAAAACAATTTTCTTTTTCACCGTTTATAATGTTGATATATACTCATTATCAAAACCAACTTAGATATTGACAAACCAAATATTGCTACATTTTCCATATAATTTTCATTTCCATATGTTGGAGTTTAGGATTTTTCCTTTTGTTTCTTTCTCTTAGGGCATTTTCTCCCATCTGTTGCTAGGAGACAACAACTACTGGGTACTTAAGGGATACAAAAGAAGTTGCCAAACTCAGGGGAGGAGGGCACCTGGCTGCACTTCTCTTATCGGAGGGTTTCTGTGGGAAGGGCAGAGATATCCGAGAACGGGGCTGGGAGAAAGGGGGCCGAGGCAGCTGCTAGGTCTGGTGAGCTCTCGGCACTGGGAGGGTCCGAGGCTGGGCTGCTGTCGGGGGAATTCGCCACCACTGCGGGGTTCAGTCTCCTGCTGCCTTTCTTCTACCGTGAGCGCTCTGCTCCTAAGAGCGGCCGCTGCACTGGGCCCTTATTAACACCAAACAGGGTTCGCCATCTGCTCAGGTGCCTCAGAGAAACCCCAGGATCCCCAAGCCCCATCCCGCCCCCAAGGGAATGTCTCTGCCCTGTTCGGGAGGCAGACTGCAACTGCCCGGCCGCCGGGCATTTTCTCTGCCATTACTCTTCGTTTTTTGCTACACTGTAGCCCCAAGGCCGGGACATCCCCGCGGCTCCAGCTACAACTGATGAGTTTCTGATACATCTCATCTACCACTCCGGTACTGTGCTCGTCCCCGCTGTTCCAGCCTGCTGCTCCCGAGGGTCCTGCAGGGGCACCAGCATCGACTGCCCCAGGGTGTTCGCGAAGCAAAGCCTTCCTAGGGTCCTGGCCCAGGGGGTTCGCGAAGCAAAGCCTTCCTAGGGTCCTGGCCCAGGGGGTTCGCGAAGCAAAGCCTTCCTAGGGTCCTGGCCCAGGGGGTTCGCGAAGCAAAGCCTTCCTAGGGTCCTGGCCCAGGGGGTTCACGAAGCAAAGCCTTTCTTCCATCCCTTCCCGTCTGGGCCCAGCCTCCATCACCGCGTGCTCCCCGAGCCCCGCCCACAGCGCCCCTTGCAGCCGCGGGGAATCACAGCACCTGCCCCGCCGGCCGGGAGCCAGCAGCGCCCCTGGCGGCTGTGCCCAGAACTGCACCAAGGGGAAAGGGCATAGAGAATGAGAAGAATTGCTCCCTGGGGCTTGCGGTTGACGTTTTTCCTTATTTTCACATATTTTAAAAACCGTATTCTTGGAAAGCCCAGAAATACCAAGTACATGCACATCTACAGCTGATACCGACTAAAAAATAATTAAGAGGGTGTCTTTAAGCATAGATCTATTGTTTCTAAGCTTCTCTTACCAAAAAAATGCACTCAAGCATTTTTCATTAGACAATAGTCCTGCTAATCCCAATTTGATATACCTTGCCCTGGATTTCTAGTAGTCTTCGCATTTTTCTTCCATTTTTAAAAAATATTACAGAAGCCTCTAACTATCTCCAGTCCTACTACTCTCCAGCTAGATATAATTTTGTAGTATAGACCACATTTTTGAACTGAAAAAAAAGGAGTGGCATGATAGCTGTTTTAATTTTGAACTTAAGTCTCATGCTCTTCACAGTATTCACTGAAAACAGGGTTTTAGAATAAAGTAAAAAGATGAAAAAGACTCTTGTATGTATCCAAGTGTTTGAAAGGAAAGAGACTTTTTCATACAAGCCCTTGGATGTATACATTTTTTTACATCTCTAAGTAATCCCTTTACATGGTATGCACGCTTTGAGGAACACAATCCATTTTCACCATAAAAAGAAACTTGACATTGATCACATCCAATAAAGAATTAGATGCTTGTGAAAGAATAAAACCTGTGAAGTAGTCAAGCAATTAAAAGAAAAAAATAAATGAAGAGTTGCCAAGATCAGCACCAAAACAATGGAATTAAACCCTTCAAGATCTCCACAAGACATACAAATTATCACTTGGGTACACTGAAGAAAATATATTTAAGTGATTTAAGTTGATGTGCACATACCATTTCCCTGACTAAACTGGTCATGAAGCAGCATACTGGGGAAGTCATAAAACAGACAGGTAAATCCATAGATTATGTAGCTAGACAGCCTATATAGATCTGCCCGCTAGTGTAAAATACCTCCAGCTGAAATTGAAAAAACAAATAATGCCTGAAAATTTTGGAGTGCTACCTTTTACCTGTTAACATGTGGTTTAATCTAATTATCCAGACTCTTTTAGAAATCCATAAAGTGAAACAAGTATCTCCTGAATGCAAGGAAAACTAAGTATCTTAAAGTGGAATGAATCAGATGGTGGAGAACATAGCTTTTTTTCTCCAGCAGTAACACATGAAATCAGAATAGTTCAGGAGGATCTGCGCCATTCAGATAAAACCAGTGTAGTAAGTTACTACCAAATGTTTGGAAATCCATACTGGTATGGGTGAGCCTAGTGCATTTTTACATATAGCTCAGTAATTTTCCCACTGATTTACCAAAAGTAAACACCAAAATCAGTTAGAAGGCAATGCTAACAGTGCCTTCACACTCCCATATCCCATTAAACAGCCTCTAAGAAAAATAACCTAAGAGCAAGAAACAAACCTAAACCCCCCTATACTCATTCACAGGAGCACACACCATTTAATAACACCCAAGGGAGTATTATCAGACATTTCTTGCAGCTCACAGCAAAATCTATGTTGCCACTGCCATATTGTTAGTAAACTAATATTAATACAAACCCCTTTACTGTACTTCTTTACTCAAGGATGTACTAAACAAGGAGTTTATTCATTACACTCTGTGTATTGGTTCTTTCTGGAACATCAGAGATATTAAATAAAAAAATATACTTACCATGTTACGTGAAAAGCTTGTCGACATCCATGTTTATTACATGTCATACAAGCACCAGTGGCTGCTTTACTTTCTCTGCCTTGTTCATCACAAATATAGCATGTCTATCAAAGAGAAAATACTTAATTTGATAAGAAGCATACCAATAAACTCTGTGTTACAGGAGATTCTAGGTTGAGAACTATTGTATTTTGCAGCTAAGCCAGTGTAAGAACTTCTTTATGAAAGTCTAATCATGCTTGTTAGCAAAAGGAGATCACCTGGTAGACTCTTGGGATTTGTGTAACACTTCAGCACTGTTTAGGCAGAACAAATATTAATTTGCTTACATTTCATACCACTGTCAGCCAGCCAAAGGGTTAACTGGCCAAGGGCTAATAGCATTAGGCTTCCCAACTGTCCTTGCTTTCAAGTTTGTGTCTATGTCCTTTTAAGTCTCAATCATTTCCATATTTATTTAACATAACCTGTATTCGTGGCATTCAGAAACATCAGATGAGACAAAGTGCCTAATGGTACAATATGCCATATGGTATACATCTATATCTACACAATAGCATACAAAAACCTGCAAACTTGAAATCTTATTTGTACATTTGGTGCAAAGAATTTTTGGAAGTGTCATAGCATGTTTCAATATTCATATGATGTTCAGCTACTTTTAATTAAATTAGTGTTTAACAGGACTCTCCTTTATTTGGATGACTACTTCAGCATGACTTGGACAGCCCCATAAACATTTTGTAAATTAATCAATCGAGAACCTTCTGTAAAAAAGCTTAAATGAGCACACCAAACCCATTTCAACCTCCAAAACAAGCTAAAATGAAAATAACCTATTTAGTACCTGGAAATATTTTCATAGCATTTTTCTCAATTTATTTCTATTTCTGGGATGCCATGGAAATTTTTAATCTTTTCAAAAACATTCTTAGTAAAACAGAAAAAAGAAATTAAGACAAAAAAAATCCAAATTCTTCCTCATTATTCAATACTTTTTTTTAACATGTGGCCAATAAATATGGATACATACTGTATGGAAGCTCACTACTATACTAGGCGTTGCTACAAACTCTCACCAGCATTCCAAGGAGAAACATCAGGCAAAACTAAATCTCTCTTCACTTTTTGCTGTCCAAATTACTGAAACAGCATTTAGAGAGATTCTATATCATAACACATTCATTTGTAAAATTTAACAATTTAAGAAGAGATTCTTTATGAAAGTATCACCAGCACTGAGGTAGTTTAAGTGTCTGTTTTTATATGAGAAAACTGTACTGAGTATTAAACATTAAGGACACTCCGACCTCTATGGAAACCCCATTATAGGATCCTTAATGAGAAAAGAGAAATTTCTTTATGCCAAAAAATAAAATTGACTCTATTTTAATAAACCTACAATCTTATTTACAACCTCTGTTCAGTGAGGCAGAGAATGAGTAGAATAATAAATAAAAGTAACATCAACCATAGGTAGCAGAAAACACAGTGGAAAAGCATGGACCAAAAGACCACTGAAATTTTAAAAAAATTATATAATGCAAAACCAGTATTACTTAGGAAAATTAGTGAAATTCAGAGATCAGAGCAGCCTGTTACAGAGGTTTTTAGAACAACTTTTAAAAGGAGGTGTCAGCTAACTAAAGCATTTTTGTTAATATGCAAGACTTGAGAGAGAGTTATTCTTGTACAGTTTCCACACTACTTTAAAAAGCTAATAGATCCTAAAATCATACCCTATAACCTAACATTTAAAAGATCAGAAAGGGGATAATCCTACTTAGTTCTTTGCCTTGCTTCTTTTGTACATCAAGGTGGTGAACACTGATAATTCCATTGTTTGGCAGAGTCTGAAACTGACTGCTTTTTACCTTTCCATAACATGACCTGACACATTTAGATTTTAGGAACAAACAAGGTCATGGTCTATCAACCTCATCTGAGTCAATATATTAAGTAAGTAACTTCAAAGTAAGATACCTCTATAAACAGAGAGTTCCACAAACCCCATAAAACTCAATCTCCGATTACTTTCTGATTTTTTCAGAGTTTTGTTTCATGTTCTTTAAGTTTTTTCCTCCCTGAAGCTCAGAAAGAAAAGCAATACAAGCATTCCACATACTAGAGACGTAGACTCCATTTTTCAGTATTTTCCCTACATGTAGTGTCTCTGTTTTGGGACCTCTTTGAACAATTTAAAATGACCGAAAAATTACTACACGCTACACTATGAACAAGTTTAAACACAACATGGTGGACTGACTACTCATTTTAAGAAGCTCGAAGAACTTTCCTACAATAGTCATGAGAAGCATTAAACCTGTTTCCTAGTATTCTATATGAAAGAGGGAAAAAGAAGGCTTGCTCTCCTGTTCCAACAGACAGAAAGCTCTCTACAGCTGAGCTTCTCATATTTGTAACTTCTCTTAGCCACACAAACAATTCCAGAAGCCTGAGAACCTGTGTCTTTCTTTCACAAAAGAAGATTTGCATGTATTTGCAAATCCATACGAACACTATACCTCTGAAGCCTCTGAAATATGGAAGTTTAAAACTCTGCCCCACCACCTACAGCTGCACCCTTCTTCAGTGCTCTTAAAGGAAGAGAGTACTCTCCCAAATTCACTGGAAAAGAAGCAAAAGCTTTTGACTTAGCAAGGAAATGTTGCTCAAAAACACAACAAATACTTTACTTCCTTTAAAGGCAAAGTATGTATTTTGCACAGCTGTCTTTATGTTACTGTCAGTATTCTCCCTTCAAAAATCCAAAGTGCAAACTTACTTTGCAAAAGCAAAGACAAAAGAGAAGCTGAGGCAAAAAAAATTATAAGCAAGAAGTAATTTCAGAAATAGTTTACTCATATCAACCACCCAGTGGCATTCCCTGATCACAAAATCAAACCTAGGAATTGTACAGAAATTTCTCATTGTTGCAGCAAGTACTGAAAGAGAAGTTTGCCAGCTGCATTCACTACTAGGCAAATCAAGAAACTCCAAATGAACTTATCTTTTAATCAGTTCTTAAAAGAGATTCCTAAAAGCAGGAGTTATATACAATTATCATATAGTTTCAAGTGAACCTGAAAAAGACAAATAAAGCTGACATAAAATAAAAATATATTATCCATGCATAACCATCCAAAGAATAAGAAACACCTATTTCTGAAAAGAAGAGCAACTAATAGTCCAGGTTTTTTAGGAAGCAACTGTGTAAGAAGAGCTTTCCTGATAGCTAACTCATTAATCAAATCATTCAGTGGGTGTGTAATGTGATGGTTTTCATCCCAGAAGCAGGCAAACTTTAGGGAAATAGCCAGCCAAATGTCTCTATATGGACATGCCCCATGCTTTGATATCTACAGCATTTCTTCTTGCATTTAAGACTACTGTACTTGGTAATATTGCATATTTCACAGTGTTTAGAAAAGAAACAAGTGCATAGGGAAAAAAAGCCAAACATTAAATTAAGTACTATGTCCTGGCAAAACTTCAACAATATTTACTTTAAAGACCTCAGTATAATTTCTCCAACCCAGTAATTTTCTTTGGCTCTGTTTTCCCCCAATTCCATATGCTAGTGTTCTATATGTATCCAGCCGTGCACAGAGAATTACTTAGAACTTTGCAGGAAATAATATCTTACTTAAAATCTCCTATTCCAACCGGAACTGACAAACAGAATGAAATTATCACTAAGCCTCTCTAAAAAACAAAACAACTCCAGTCATTTTTTCCTAATTACATGTTTGTATTTGTTCTCAGTGTGCAACAAATGTTTCAATAACTGTTTGTCATATCTACTTCTCAAAAAAACAGCTTTTCTTTCCCACTTTTAGGCAAACTAATAAAGTCAGAGTGAAATGCTTTACAAAATATCTAATCTAAAAAAAATATTTAAATAACCACAAATTATCTTGAATAGCAATAGGAGTAGAAGGTGAAATTATTGCAGGCTACATGAAAAGAGAACTAATAGTTTTATTGGTTTTGGTGGGTATTGCTCAAGAATAGCCTACTTGGGAACCCATGGCAGTTTAACCACAGCAGTACTAAACTCGGCAACAGCTACAGACCTAGCAAGAGTTGAGAGTTCCCTGTGAGCCAGTACTTCTTAAATTCAGTACTGTTACAACTACATGCTGCTGGCACTGCAGTTAGACTGGTTTCAGAAAGTTTGCTGCAGCAACTGCAGTAGAGCCATTCCTTGGATTCTCCTGAAACCCACAGCCTCTATCTGCCTGACCCAAAAAGACCAAATAACAACAGTGAAATCTGAGCTCTGTAAAAAGAGAGAACAAAAATAACAATAACTTGCAGGCTAGGAGTGTGACCCCCAAACTTTGATATTTCTGACACTGGTCTCATTGTATTTCAATAAACTAGTGGCGTGATAAAAGCAGTTTTAGGTTGACTGATAACATGGAAAATAGGCCTCAATCAGAACACCTGCCCAGAGCACAGAAAATTAAGAGCTGGACAACATCAGGAACTCTCTCTATATTAACTGTATGGTGCTAGTAACTATCTAGTGAGAAAAAAAAAAATTCACAGTAACTACAGACCAACAAAAATAGAAACTGGAATTTTAGCAGCAGAACACAACTGTATTGTCATATATTTAGAACAAAAAGTGTTTGAGAAAGAAGCAACTTTAGTTATGATGAAAAGGAATTAAAGACTAAAGAGAGAGACAGACAATGGATTTTGTCAACAAGTAATAATAAAAGATGCAGAGTACATTTTTTGAAGTTACAAGGATTTACTCATCCAATATCCAATTACCATCAATGGAAATGGTGCAAGATAAAACAAATCTAAAGTGTTCTACGAAATTTTTGAAGTACATTAAGAGACAACCACTACCAATTAAAAAAAAAAAATGACTGACTACTACTCAAGGAAAAAGAAAACAGATATTCTGTTTCCTCAGAGTAGGGGAGAGAAAAAATAAACTCATTTGTTGTAGCAAATCTCTGCTGCTTTGTGTCCAAGCAGAAACATTTTATCAGTTCTGTACTGAATCTCACTGTGGCATGTTCTTGCCAATGCAGAGGGAAGCAAATAGTGAGATGGCAATAAAGATGCTCAGGTAATAATGAGAAAGCTTTAGAAAAACCTAGACTTTGATTCCTGGCTTTTCAGCTACACCGGTAAATAAAATGGACAGAATGTATTGACAGCAACTGGAGAAAGTGAAACAGAGAAGGAAAAGACTAAAGAAAGAAAAAAGGAAAAAGGCTAGAAAAATGGAGGGGCAGCCCATAAATCAAAGATGGAAACTCGGAAAGGGATGTCAGGGGTGTGAGAAGTGAGAGCACTACCAATTACAGGGACTGGTCTCCCAGTAGGGAGAACATAACATGATGCATGTTTTTTTCGTCTCTTTTTTTATAACACAGTCTATTCCTACTTTACTCCAGTGTCCACAAACTACCATAAAATAAAGTAAAAAAAGAAAGTAGAGATTAAAAGAACAGCACATGAAAAATATGTAACACAATTCATCAGAAATTCAGTTTGCATCTGCAGAAGAGAACATATAAAGACCAATGCAGTTAGGTGAGGAGGAAGTAACACAAGTGAAATAAGGAAAATGTAACTACCAGTAAAGAACACTAGCAAGCTACTGGTTTATTGCTCTGCCTTTAGGTTTTTTTTCTTTAAAGTCTCATCACACTTTATAAAACATTCCATCTCACTGACAATTATTTAGAAGCAGTTCTCCTACAAGTAAATAATCCCACTAAAGTGAATGCTGTTTACAAACGCAAAAGTCTGCAAGCATTTGCCTTAATATATTAGCATACCTTTCTGTCCTAAAAGAAATGTTTATAAACATGTTTATGTTAATATCAACACTTAAAACACTAGGACTTTGTGGTAATTAATAACAATATCTCATATAAGCTGCAACAGTATTTTAACCTATGGAAAATATTTCAGATTCCTTTAAAAATAAACTGTTATTCTAAGATCATAATATTTTTAATTAACCAAACAGTCCCTAATCTGGAAAAGACTAGTAAGACATGGCAGATAACCTTACAATTTAATTTAATAATACAGCTTTCTTAATTCTTCAATTTACCATAAAGACATTACAGAAAACTTACAGCATTACTGCACACATTTAGGAATTTTATATAAAGTGCATTCTAAGAAGTGTAGTTTTATATTATTAAAGCTCACAAGTTTTAAAATAAATACATTAGATATAAAAAGACATATAATTATACCTTATTATAACGATCATGAGGAACAGACTGCAACACGATAGGCTCCATTGTAGAAACATTTGCAAACTGCACCTCGGGAATGTACAGAGCACATACCACATGAGCCCAACCTACAAAAAGTTATAATTGTATTTAATGTTTTCTAGAAGCTTAAAGGACAATTCAGTGTAGTGCAATTATAGTGCAAAGAACCTTTTACAACACTTTTTTTTTTCACATTTTAAACATTTTAACTGTTTAGAATATTAATTACATCAATTACACTTAAGTCATGTTTACATTTCATTTCTGCTATCCAAAGTTTAGATGATCAGTAATACATTTTTTAATGTAGTCAGGGAGAATTTATATGAGTAATACTCCATGAAATTCAAATACTAATGATTTATACAAACAGTGACACACAAACAGAAAAATTACTGTTTTTTGATTTCTTGGATTAACACATAAAAACTACACAAAGTCCTGCAAAAAGGAAGCAGCATCTGACCAACTGGTATTCTTAAAGCATAGCATCATAGAAGACTTCTGTGTTTAATTTTTATTTTAAAAATGTCATTCTGATTTGAATAGACTCCTGTTTCTTTCTGGAGAAAGAAATGGCAACACATACAGACACCCTCACATCCTCTCTATGAAATCTCTTGCTTTTCCATTTATAATGTTGTGGCCAACTCATCTTTTCATAGGAATACAAATACCTATATCCACTCCTATTCTAATTCATTAACTTGGGATCATCAATAAATGGTTAGTTACTTACCATACTGTGCTTTAACAACATTTTGAGAAAGCCAACATTCTTAATTTTCTGACATTTGGTTGGATGTAGATGGGGGAAAACACGAAGTCAGAGACAAACCTACTAATTTGAAGCCTGTTTTCAACACAGAGATTCTGAGAGCTATTGGTTTGTTTCAGTGGAGGACCATATGCCATAACTGTAAATTTAGCTAACCCAACATATTGCTATACTGACATTAATAATAGAATTATTAAAAGTATTATCATCTCATCTAAAAGTGAATTTGGTGCAGCTAATAACTTGGTGTGAATTCTGTTCTTCTCCAAGAGAAAAACTGAAGTCTCTTGTCACAAGACCCTCAGTATTCTTTAAAAATAATTCTGCTTTCCTCCTACCCAGGCTTACTTGTATGCAAACATTAAGATATAAAATGTCAGATTTACATAATTGGATAATCTAGAAGATTATTGGATTAGGCAAGGAAAGTAAACAATCAATATGCAAACAGATGGTATAATAAAAAACAACAACAGTAATAATAATAATAATAATCCATAATAATGATGATAATCATCATCATCCCAGGAAAAAATTAAACACAAACCACACCATACACTGACCCACTGCAGACCTTTCTGAGCTTTCATCTTGGATTTTCTCTTTTCAACTACTCTACAGAATCTAAAAGTTCTTAATTTCTTCACCAAACTGTACTCTGATTCAAACAGCTAAACACAAAGATGTGCTTGCTCACAGTAGTATTGTTGAGACTCTGAAATGGTATTTAGAATAAAAAGTACATATGCAATTCCAGATACTTTTCTTAAAGAACAAATCTTTTCCAGATTTGTCAATGGATCTGGTGTCCCCCCCTCTCCATTTACTAAATTGGTAGTTACAATTTACTACAGAAAACAAAAGTGCACACATACACACTTCTAGTCAACATCCACAGTCAACACCACAATATTGTTCTAGTATTTCAACTGCAACTAAATACAGTGTCTCTGCTGCTCCATAACTTTATTCACAAATGGTCTTTAGAATTATTCTGTACAGAAAAGGTACGAGACTAATAAAAGTGTAGAGTAAAAAAAAGTATAAACTGCCAACTCAAGCTGCTTTTAAAACCTTTCCAACAGACCATTTCAAAATTATCATTAACAGACAGACTGAGAAAAAATAAAAACCACAACCTTTTTTGTTCACTTGTCTACTTGAAATATCTTCAGGGAAAGAATGTTTGTAAGGGCTTTTCTAAGAATTGCAAACTGCCTTAAGCCAGAATCATCTTATTAAAGGCAAATAAATGTTAGCATGGTGCTAATGGCGAATATTTATCTTTAAATCTTCTCTCAAAAACTTAAATCAAATAGAAACACTATTCCTCTAATAAGCTATTAAACTGATAAAAAAGTGATACTGAAATTTTGAAAAAAATGAACCTTCTTCAGTTGGCTACACATAATCAGATGGCAAAGGCTTTTACTTCAGATGTAATTAAGCCTGTACTCTAGTTACACATATATAATGGAAAATTATTTTACATACAAATTATATTACATATAATGGAAAATTAAATATATAAAATATACCAGATCATTAGGGGGAAAAAAATCACTAAATGAACTGAAATTTAGGTAGGTAAAGAATTTTTACTATAAGGAACCAGTTTCAGGAGTAACTTTGAATAGTAACCACCACAAAAAACAAAACAAAACAAACAAACAAACAAACAAACAAACAAATACACACACTTTTTCCAATTATAAAAAGAAAGTACGCATCCAAGACAGCTGTGGCCAGTAGCAGGCTTTTAACTTTCATGAGAGCAAAAGCAGTGTCTATATAATGAAACAAAGGAAGCACCACAGCACTAAAACACTTTTTAAACATGAGTTAATAAGTGCCCATGGAATTGAGAACAAGGGACATTTTCCACTCATTTCCATCTGACACCTTCGGAACCCTTGCTGGAAAATCTGGTCTCCCAGTATCACAATAATGTCCAACAATAATTTAACCAGAGGGATGGTTGCAGCATCCTTATGTTACCAGCCTCAAATGCCTACACCAAAAAGAAGCCTAACTCCAGCACCAGCTTCCACTTGGATTCAAGACACCCTGTATACTTCTTAAATATTCTTTTCTCCAAAGTTTAACTGGTGAAGAAATACAGAATTGTTAGACAGCAATACCCAGCTGACCAGCAAGTGTCAAGGAGAGTTCCCTTTAGGAAGAGTAAGGAAGACACTTTTCCAGAACAAATGTGGTTAAGAATTTGTTGTCTAAAAGTGCTGTGAGATCTCCACCTTCTGAGAACTCAAGGTCTGTAGATACCTCTACAAAACTTTTATAGTTAAGGGAGGTCGAGAAGATTCCATTTGGCAATGTAAGTACCAGATAGCAGGAGGAAAACAGGAAAAAAGCAAACAAGAACCATTTTCCAAAGCATCAAGAGACTAGCCAGTATTGCTACAAAGCATAAGCATGGAAGTAAGGATACCTATAGCCAAAGTGAGATAGGTCTCCTCTGTCTCACTGATGAGAGAACGAGCTACTAACCTACCAACAGTTTTACTTGTAATGTTTTGTCCAACTGAGAGTGTTCCTGACTATGTAACATAGTGCAAAAACACCTTCTGATCCTCTGCTGACATATTCAGGCTGAGCACAGGGCTCAGAGTCCCAGCAGAATAAAGGACCTATTGCCACGTTCGAAGTTGAATGTGTTTGTCTACTCTTTCCTACGGGATGATAACTGCCTTCTTTGTCTGCAGGGACAATGAAACCTTCTAAAGACACCCTTCCAAACTGCACTTAGAAGCCCATACAAGAAGCAAGCATTTAAAAGAATGTGTGGTATTTAAGACTACCTTAAAATACATATTTTCCCATTTACTCCATCTAAGTCATAAAATTTGCACTACAAACTTCCTATTAGAATCACTTACTACATTATTCTGGAGAAACTAAAATTTCATCAGCAACTATACACCTTCTCACTCCTCAGCCAGGAATAAAAAGCCATCTCTAAATCCAGTCCTTTTAAGCTTTACCAATATTTAAGTGTGAAAAATACCGTTGTGCAGCTATGTTTTAGATTATGAAATAAAAACCTCCAACAGCACTGTTCTACACATTCAGAAACATTCAAAACATTCTCCCTAGTTTCTGTTGCAACTGAAATTATTTTATTAGCTCTCCTCTTCACTCAAACACCACACAGAAATAACAGCAAGATAATCCTATTTTTTCTTAATTGTTCTCCAACTTTAGCCAGGAACTCATGCCAGTCTCATGCCATTTTTGAGACCACTTTTGTTCCAAATGAGTTCATTAAACCCATCTCCATAAACCAAATAATTTACTCTTTAAGTCAATGATAAGCTCCCATTCACTTTAGTTGTATATAGCTTGAATCCAGACAAATGGCCACAGATGTGTTACTTGCTTTTTAAATTTTACTTATGAAACTCGCAGTAATTGCTAACAAACTCTTACTAACCCCACTGAATTCCTTATATCCAATTTACTTTTGATTTCATCTCACTTCCAGAACAACTTTAACTGGGAGAGAGGACAGGACACATGTTTTTGCAAATAGGGATACTGGCAGCTTGTAAAATGCTCTTAAAATTTCCTCTTATACTCAGATTTTTTAAATTTTATTTATTTTTCAATCTTTGAGATGGTGGCCTTTTGACATATGTGCCTTCTCAACAATAGCATTTTTACCAGATGATATTGCTTGCCTTGCTTACTTTAAAATGAACTTAATTTCTTGTTTTTAAACTAGAAAGCCTAAGAAACACATCATAAGGATTCAAATTAGCCATCAAGTTTGCTTGTTTCTGTGCACCTTATCAGAATTTAGAAAACCCCTCAGGCTACAACAGGCTGACAGATTCACTGACTCTTTTGCTTCTGAAAACCCCAATATTCTACAACAATTAGTGCCTCCATCCAGAAATTGTAAAACATCATTTTTAATTTTTACTTACTGGTGATAGACAAACTTAAAAATATTTAACTCAACGTCACTTTCAAGTTCAGTAAGTAACTTTGGGAAACGCTGCTTACCGTCAAAAAAAAAAAAATCCAGTGTGTTTTCTAAAAAAAAATCACACAAATATAACTAAAACATTTTCCTTTGGAAAGATCTTAGAAAATAAATTCTACCAACTTTAAAACAACATGAGAAAACAACACACAAAGCAGCTCTAAGATCTGCTTTGATAACAATAATGAAACCAATTTTTTCCAGTATCAAAAATTGGAAATTCATGCTGAGAAATCTTCAAAGTTTTCAAAGTTTGAATACACCATGAGACTTGTAGCATTTCACTTAAATGAATTTTTATTTTGATTTATCTCTTAGAAAGACACACCACTGAGTTTTGCCAGTTTTTACATTTCATTCTAGTTCACAAAATGTTCAATTGCCACCATAGAATCTATCCAAATGTTACCAATCTTTCACTGAGATTTTTATTTCTGGTGCCTCACTGATTTTTAACTCAGTGCAAACCTAGCAGTACATACTTAGCAGGTATAATTTTAACGTACATTGTTCACTAACGTTTGAAGTAACAAAGCTCAGACTTCAGACCCCTAGCTGAAAATACTTGATCTGCTATCCCAATGTGACAGAGAAAAGTAATTCCTAGCAATTTCACCATCAGCAAACACAAGACTGTTGCCAACAAAGAGCTCTATAATTAGAAGTAAACTCTACCGAAGTAAATTAACGAAGAAAATCAAGGCAGGTAAATAATACACAGTATGTTAGCCATCTAACTAAATTTTTGCCTTTACAACTACTGCTTAATTGCCCAAAATTTGATTCACAAGCACCTTCCCCATAAATAAACTCATAGTACTTTTAAACTGCCTTCCAGTGCAAATTTTCAAGCCTTGCTTTTTGTAGTCTTTGACTTTATAATAAAGTAACAGCAACAAACATATAATCCATCCTACCATCCTCAACAAGGTCCATGTCTTGCTTATGAACTAAGAGGCACAGAGCAGGGACTCCACTACAACCCACAGTCAGTGCTGAAGCTGTGCAGCAAAGCACTAGCACACTTTGGAGACCAGAATCATGAAGCCACACTGAACTCCAGCCACAGCATCAGCCTGGTAGCACAAGAGTTTGGGGATATTATCACCGTCCCCTAACCATGCATCAGTGTCAGAGCAAAATTTGTTTATGAATTCCAAATTCCTAGAGTCCATTATATTTTATTAAAGAAGTCTTACTTTATTTCTAACTACAGCTCACTCCCAAACCAAAAGAATGTATTTATTATTCTAGTGTGGAAAAATCTTTCTTTATTGAAATGTTAGTTTTATATGAGGGCTGCTTCAAGTTGTCAATTAAGGATACACCTCAATCCATTTCAGCTGTAGACTGTCAGAGAAAAGCAGGATCTCACCTTACTCTTTGCTTTTAACTGTACATTCTTACCCTCTCCTTGCAGTATGAGTTTGCTATGTAGCAGGGCAAATAATTTCTTTTTCATCTCATTACTAAATTTGCGGGAAACTTAGTAGTTTACCTTTGAGCAGAATCAGTCAACGCCTTGAAGCAATCCACACTGAGGTCACACGATTACCATACACAAAACCATCAGTGCAGAAACACCCAGCCAGGGGAAAACCACAGTCCCCTCCTTTCAGCAGAGGTCAACAGCTGTCCCAGATTACATGAAATTGCACCCTCCATTTCCACAACTATCAGATCTGCTGACTGACCCAAAGGCTGAGCTCTATCCAGCTCTGCTGGATTCACCTTTCAAACATGTACTTAAGACCATTACTGTTACTCTTTGCCAAAGGGAAAGATTAAGTACTATTTTAAACCTTTAGTTAAGTGTCTCTTCATTAAGACATTCCATATACTTTTAACCCTGAGCTTCCTTTCCTGTGAAAACAAGAAAACTTGCAGATAAGAAATCTGTCAGCTGAAGTTACTGTCTATTCCTTTTTCTATTAAATAAATATTTAGAGATTGCTGTAATAATACCGCATTATTCATATTACATTGTTTGATCCACTCTGAAGAGAGGAAAAAGAAGGTGCCACACTAACCACTAGAGCTCTCACTGTTGTGGTTGGTAGTCAACCTAGTCATTGAGAGAATAGGCAATTTGTTGAAAAGGTAAAATAAATACTGTTTGTCTATGAAGAAAAAGGCTTCATCCTACAAAGTCCTACTACTGAATTTCACTAAATACTCAATTTAGAAAAATCTGCTCCTCAAGTAAAGAATTGATTCATTCTGAATCGTCATTCTGCAAGAAAACAAATAACTGGTTTTTGAGACAGCTACATATGAAATTCCATTGGTCCACTGAGTAAGCTAATAGCTTTAATTATTTTATCTGGCATGCTATGGAATTACTGAGTTTCTTCCACCTCTCTCAAGAAATTCTTTCATACAACAAAAGGAAGAAATGTATAAATAAGCACCTAAAACTCTAAAAAAAATTTCTACATATACGCTGTGATTAGCTGTAATATAGATCATAAATATACAATACTTTATATGGTAATACATGCTTTTGTATTACTGCAGTATTTTAAATTTATTATCTTTTTTCCTTTCCCAGTAAAAAAAAATAATACACACACTGCTGTAAAATCTGCTCAAAAAGGCCAGAACATTTGTAGGTAAGCACTTGCAAAAAGCATAGTCTCAGTGTGTACATATAACATTATACCATCCACATTCTTAGACATGAACACCAAGAAAACTCATCAGAACAGTAAACCAGACAGTGAGACTCTAATAATAACAACAGCAACGGGAAAGCCTAGCATATAATGTTTTTATAGACTTGGGAGATCCTGCCACTAACCCAGGGGGTGGGAAGAGGGTCTGGACCATGACATAAAACCACCACATTGTTAGCTGGCCTTTCCCCAAGCAGCTGCATGAAAGAAGTCTTGGTGAAAAGTCACACAAAGAATGCTGTTACACAGCATTCCTGATCATCATCCACTGGAATCAGATTTCAAAGTAACAACTTGTATAGCAAAATTAAACCTTTTAAGCTTACAGAAAAAATTTTTTGTAGATTACTGCAAGAAAAGATTACTGCAAGAAAACTATCTGAATGCAAGATACGCTGAATTAAATATAAGTGAACAATTTGCTTAAAAAACAGAATGCATACTCAGTATTATGAGAAGATAAAAGAACTGAGATTCAAAAAGCTATAATCAGTCCAAATGGTCATGATTTTATTTCCTCCTTACTGAGCGTCAGAAATCCAAAGGAAATTACTGCAACAGTTAAGGAAATATTACTGAACTGAAAGGCCCAAAACTGTCAAATGCCAACAGTTCTCAAGTATCTTCAAACAAATGCTCACTTGCTACTTCCCTATTTTTCAAAAGATGTGTTTATATTTTATCCAACTACTAATCCACTTACCAATCCATCAAGCTAAAAGAAAATTAATCTTTCAATAGCCTTCTTACACACAAGACAGAAAATCAATAAGAAACTCATATACATATCAGGTTTTCTCATTTTAAAAAACTTTCATATTCAGTCATGTTTAAAACCACGTTTCCCCTAAATGAACATGAATACCAAATTTATCGAGGAAATCTGTCAACGAACATATTCAGAGAGAAAAGTTCCTTTTTCAATTCAATCTTAGTTTTCTACATTTAGTATCAATAAGAAAAATAATTTTATTTTTAAAAATAATAAAATAAGTAATATTCTAATGAACTTTTTTGTAATTCCAGTCCCTGAACACTGAAGAAGTCCTAATGATTATGTAAAAACAAAGTCCACATGCAGGAAAGATTTTTTTTTGTTCGCAAAACTTAACCATAGGCCTAAGATAGTCATAGATACTAGGCAAAATATTAAAACTTATTCAAACCTAATGCCTAAAATTTATTACAAATACCCTGCTTGTAAAGTGTGTAATGTCTTATTACTCTTAAAAATTAATTAAATCAAATATGTAGCTAAATTCAGTCAACTCTTAACAATCCTTAGGACAGATAGACCCATTGAGACGTAAGGCACACCACAGACACTAGTCCAGACTCCACTTGGCTAAATGCAAGAGTATTGTTTCCAAGATCTGTGCACATGCAGGAGCAGAACAGCCATTTTCACACAGTACAGAGACTGAACAAGCACGGGCAAATGGACCTTAGCTGCTCCTGCTCAAGGCCAGTCCAGGTCTCTGACAATGGACAGCACAGGAGGGACACTGAAGCAGATTAGGACATATTCCACAGAAATCCAGACAGAATTACCTCTTTGGGCTCACTTCAGCTTCCGATTACAGCACCAGTAGCTACCATCACCAAACCAAGAACAGGCAGTCATCTGTGTACTCTCCAGGGTATCCAAGAAGGTTACAGGAAAAGTGAGCACAGAATAACTGACCTTTGCCACCCCAGTCTGCAAATGCCAAGTGGCATCAAATAAAACCATGAGGTAACAGGTTCAAAAGAAACCCACGGACACACCGTACTGATCAACTGCAAAATGCCTTGCCATGCAACATTACAGACACTAAACTTTATACAGAAAGGAACACTTCAATAGTGTGATGCACTCATCTTCTATTAAACACAAAAATACCATGTCTGGAGCAAGAAGTCCCAAAGTATAAGTGCTTGTAGGCTGGGAAACTATTCTGAGAAGGTGCACAAGACCCTTCTCAAGAATCTAGTTCATAAGACAAAGAGAGCAGGACAAATGTTGTTTGGCCTCCATTATATACTCCTCTTACTATCTCAGGCTGTCATTTGTAAGTTCCCTGTAAAATCCATGACAGTACAGCTCCAATAATACTGTATATTTAAGGAATCACTGAAAATTGTAATTCTGTATTTGCCATAGATGACACTAGAGGACCCACATTAACCTGATAAGCAGCTAAGGCAGAATCAAACAAACTCCAAACAAACATAAAACCTAAAAAGCAAATCTAAAGAAATGGTGATCTCCAAAAGGTCAGATAAGCAGCAACAGGCCAGTAAAAGGAGGGGGAGCAGGAGGAAGAATGCACACAAAAGAACCTTGCACTATGTGGGGGGAGTGGGAGGAAGGGACAAAAAACTCCCAAAATACCAACACAACCACGCCATATGATACCATAATATACAGTCAATTAATTATACTTATAGTCAGTTAATAATACTTATGAACAACACAAGTTTGATTCCCAGACTACTGTCATACACATAGTGCCCCAGTGTTCTTAAAGGCAAGATAACACCATCACGGAAGAGCTCTAAGATTAGGCTGCCTTCAGTTAGAGTTGTGAAATTGACTTAATACAGCTAATGTACAGGCTGCTGCTAAAAGAACACTCCTGGCCATTACTTCTGTCAGCATTAGCACGGGCAGCTGAGTCAGGGAAGTTTTCACGTAGCTGAAAAAGAATGCAGGGGCAGAAAAAAAGAAAAGTTTTAAACGCTAGTACCACCACAAAGCACAAGGAAACAATGTATAGCAAGGACCCTCACTGCAGTAACAACATCTTACTGCGGTTAAGAAAAGCATGGAGCACTATAGTAAAAGCTCAGTAGCCCGTTAACTTCCAAATATAAAAGAAAATACAGTACCTTCAATGCCCAAAACAGTCCTTCACCTTATTATAAAGCAAATACACAGAGGACTGTTAAAAATACAGGAGCAGCAGGCCATGTATGGACTAAGCTATCTGCATATTCAAAACAAAAAGCATACTGTTTTTTTTCAGGCTACAAAATGAAGTTATTTGTTGCCAGAAGGCAGAAAGATGAAAAACCTTATACTACTGACTTAAAATCAGCAATTTCTTCTCTTGTTCTGAAAAGCTAAGACCATTTAATTATTTCTAGACTTCGAGAAAGACTGCACAGTTACAAGTTTATAAAGTTAGCTCCTTACAAGGTTTTACCAGAAATGTTTGCTTCCAAGTTTCTTCTCAAATACCTGCATCATTTTATGATTGCCTTGGCAACAAAAGGTGTAACAGCATTAAAAAAAATTAAGTATTAACCTACTGAAAATGCCATTTTCAACTGCTAAGTCCCTACTGATCTTCAACAGTATTCTTTTAAGTCTAAAAATCTTCTGGCACAATCTTTTGTTAGGCAATTCTTTGAAAGGAAAGCTTTAGGTAAGAATGCAGATTTCTGAAATGCATCACAAGTCAAAGTATTTTCCAAGGTGCACATCCTTCTGTAAAGCCATTATTTAAAGGACATTTGGTCCACCAATTAGAATTTTCTGTTTTCAACACCACAAACAAGATCTGCTACAGAGGTAGATATTTTCAGAAGAAAATATAAATTCTTAAGCCTCTCAGCTATGAAATTTTCAGTTTGAAGCTTTCACTGATAAAAACACTTTGGCATTGAAATTATAGTGCAGTGTTATATCTTTGCTATTTAAACTTAAAGCATTTCAATCTTATATAGTAATTCACTTTCAGGCCAGAATTTATTCCAATTAATAGAGCCATAAGAGAGATAACTAAGAGGATGCTCACATCTTTGATGCACACTAACAAAGCAAGTTCTCAAGACTTCATGCAAAGAAAAAGTTTCAGGGCCATCACAGACAATAGCAAAACATTCCCGAATAATAATTTAAGTATAAAATCAGAAAACACTTCAGCTACTTCATACTTCACAAATTTTACTGTATATTTCAAGATGTTTGAGGCTTTCTTATTATTATTTCCTAAAAAGAAAGTGTCCAGCTGCCATTTCTAAAGAAATTAATTCAACACTGCATGTGTCAGCATGAGAAGAATAATAAAGAAGAGGAATAAGACTTAAGCATCTGGCACTAAGTTCAATGATGTGTTTGAGTCAGTTGACACTAAAATGGTAAACCTAGAGCACAGATATAGATATAGATATAAACATAGCAGTCAAAGGTACACAAGGGAAAGGGTAGATCAGCACAAACATGAGCAGGCTCTGTGTTCCTGCAACTGAACTGCAACAGAAATAGCAAAGCTGCATCAACACTAAGCTAAGATTTAATTAGTCAGAATATTACATACACAGCATAGAATATGCAGAATACAATTTATATATAATGTCCAAGTGAATTCCAGAATACAGATCATATTTTCTCCTCTCACAAGAGAAAGGGCTCAGTATCAAACTGACCAGGCTATTTACAGATAGATGATGGATAGGAATTTAGAAGTATCTACTAAAGGGAGAAGACAGCATTCCAAAAGTGATTGAAAAGTTAATTGAAATTTTTCACTCATATCACCCAGCTATTAATATAAACATAATCAAGACAGGATATTCAGTGGGGACTTTCTCTAGCAGTTCTACTCAGCAGGAGCAGAACTGATGATAACCTGAATAGTGAAATTAGAAAGATGCAAGGGAGAGGCAATCACTACTGCAACTTTCCAGCTCTAACTTCTTTGTTACAGAACCTATTAGTAAATCAGGCATGAAAGAGTCAACCTTTGAAAATGCACTGGTGCATTCAGTCTAGGCTATAGACATAAAAATTCCACTTTCCTCCATGAATGGTGCACTTCCAACAGCTTTCTATAAATGCTCAGGCTTCAACTAAATACACATAAAATTCATCCATTTTACCCATTAAATCTTATGTTAAAATGTAGTTTTTCTATTGTAACTTTTTTCCTAAAAATGAAACTAAGAATAATGATAGATGTCCTCAAAGTAAATTGAACCTAAAGTGGACAAATAAGGATTACTGTAAAATACGTATCTCTTTCCAAAGCAGTCAGTGTTTTCTTTTATATTTAGGATCCCTATAATTTTATTTCCACAGATTTATTTCCCTCATACAAAATAAAAGAGTTCACAAGAAGCAAGAATAAAACTTACCCCCATTATCTGTTCTCTTTAAAGCACCATCCTTATGAGGGCATAATTCACATCTCTAGGAAAAAAAAGCAAAAATAAAATAAAAAAAATGGAATGATCATAGAAGCATTGAAAAAGAAACCATACACATTAAAACTGTTATCTGATATTAAGGAAGCAACCATTCATTAAAAGTGAATGGGTGTATTTTCACTTAACCTTTACTTGAATATTAATGTTAGTTTGTGAAAAATAAAGCTTTCTCCTCCTGATCTTGGAACTATGACATACATTAAAGCTACTCGCAGTTCCACCTCCAAGATTTTCTTCCTGGATTCCACACCGTGGAATTCTGGAGACAAGCCTCCAAAAAGCATAGGGTTGACTTTAATGTCAAGAAGCTTTGGACACAGCCCAAAAACTCCCTACTGTATTTCCTTCCCCTAGCATCTCTGTATTGACCAAGACGGTCAGTCACGAAGAAGTGCTGCAGATATGATCAGCACAGGTGCATATAACTGAGAGACGAAAACCAACCTCACTTTCTGTCTCAGAAAAAGGAGGTCAGAAGTTAACAACTGTAGCAAAACCACGTTTGGAAATAAGCAGTGTGATCACAGAATGACAGAATAAACTGAGTTGCAAGGGACTCACAAGGTTCATCGAAGCCCAGCTCTTAACCCTGCACAGTACCACCCCGCCAGTCATCCCAATGTGCCCTATTGTCCAAATGCTTCTGGAACTCTGTCAGCACTCTTGGTGCTGTGACCACTTGCCTGGGAAGCTTGTTAATTGCGCAACCACCTTCTGGGTGAAAAACATTTATCTAATATCCAACCTAAACCTCTCCTGACAGAATCTTGGACCATTCCCTTGGACCCTGTCACTGTCACCACAGAGAAGAGATCAGTACCTGACCCTCCTCTTCCTCTCATGAGGAAATTGTAGACTCCAATGATGTCTTCCCTTAGTCTCCTCCAAGGTGAACAACCCAAGAGACCTCAGCTGTTCCTCACACAGCTTCCCCTTAATGCCCTTCACCATCCTCATGGCCCTCCTTTGGACACTGTAATAGTTTTGTGTCTTTTTTTTATATTGCAGCACCCAGAACAGCACTCGAGGTGAGGCCACCCCAGAGCAGAGCAGAGCAGAGCAGGACAATCCCCTCCCTTGCCTGGCTGGTGATGCTGTGCCTGATGTCCCCCAGGACTGGGTTGGTCCTCCTGGCTGCCAGGGTTCTGCTGGCTCATGTCCAATTTGCCATGGACCAGCACCCCCAGGTCCCTTTCTGTGGCCCTGCTCTCCAGCCTCTCATTACCCAGTCTGTTCCTACATCCAGGGCTGCCCCATGCCAGGTGCAGAATCCAGCACTTCCCTTGTTGAGCTTCATGTGGTTGGTGATTGCCCAGCCCTCTGACTTGTTGAGGGGTCTCTGCAGGGCCTTTCTGCCTTCAAGGGAGTGAACAGCTCCTGCCAGTTTTGTATCATCTGCAAACTTGCTTAGTGTCCCTTCCAGTCCTGGGTCAAAGTCATCTATGATGTAATCTTCTTCCAACATACACCAGGATCACAACAAAACATTCTGCAAATTGCCTGCAGACTTTTTTTAGTCAAGACACTGAAATCAACTGATCAGCTCATTTTAAACAAAATTCTACATATGCAGTATATTTGTGAGCTATATCTTAACACTTCAGCTCTTCAAATATTAAATACTAAAGTGCTGAGAGACACACAGTAGCAGCAGTTTCATTTCAGTGAGTTTCTCGTACACTGAACCAGATAACTAAAAAAGAAGTCTGGTATGTATTGACGGTCACAGCGCAATAAAGTTTGCTCCTACCCCAAAGCTGCAAGCTGGCAGCTTAAAGCCAATGAAGAAGCTGCTAACAGCTTCTACCTTGCCCCACCTCTGCAAGCCTATGGAAGGCTGACATACATTTTCTCTAGTGGCAAAACCAGTTTAGGAGGTTCTCTTCTTCCCTTCACCTCCCCCTTAATTTCTCCCTCCACCACTCCCTCAGCTACTGACACAACTATCTGTAGGACTGCCCCTTAGATAAGTGAAATAGAATGAAAAAAACTTTTAAACATTTTTAATTCAGGTCATAGCAATGATGCAATTTAAGTACAAACCCACAAAGAGTTGCATCAGCAAAACTGAAGGCAGGGAGCCACAGCACGGCAGCACCAGTAATTAAAGAATCAGCAAACTTCTTGTGCAAACTTTACCACAAAACAAATCAAAATTATCACAGGACACTAAGATGCAATGACTTGAGTCAGTCCTATATGCAGAAGAGTTAAGCATGCTCCATTCAGTCTCATCAGCTTCACCTGATTTATTTTTGTCTCCTACGTCTACAAGGACCCAGGTCCCTCATTAATCCTCTGCAGTCCTGGCTGCAACTGGTCAGAGAAGATGCAAGACAGAAAACTGAAATGCAGGAAGAAGCTTTGACAATGGAAGAAAACTTGAGCGCAGAATTGCACTCATCTCTCATAGTGCTGACAATTGGTAACTCTGCAGAGATATTTGCACGGAGATAACACAGAGCACTTCTGGAGCCACGAAATCTGGCTACAATCTGCAATAAAGTAGCACCCTAGTAAACTAACAGAGCACACAGCCAGCTGGAACCCTTCTACTCCCTTTCTCTGCATTAGGAACCTAACTCCTTCCCAGCCTCGACACTCTCAGATTCTGTCACCCATTTATGCTCGCCAAGTTTCAATACCCAGCACGTAGTAAAACCAGGAGCTTTGCCAGGTAGGAACAGTGAACCTCATTCCCTGAGACAAGTAGCTAGCAGAGAATTTTTTTCTTTAAACTAACTCTTTATTACTAGTTCTAAAATGGATGGAATAATATTTTGATCTTTTTATCATGTATGCTGATGATGCAACACAGTACATGGAATAACGTGATGATCCATACAGATAGTCTCTAATATTTGAGCACATGGACCATGACAGGGCTCTTTTCTCCAGTTGTGTGTTACAAGTCTTATCTCTGGCAAAGGATTTCTAAAACAGATTTATTGTCTGAGCATTCATAAACACTGTGGGGAGCTTCTAAACCACCCGTGCAGGGCAGACAGAGTAGGTAGCAGGGGCAGATACAATACCTTCAAGATACCACAGCACAAATAGGGCAATCTGCTAGGACTGATCAACAATTCAGATAAACATCGTCAGGCTAAGGAGCGCAAATGTGAACACTACAGAGGCTGATTGTGACCCTAGAGAATAACCATATCCTTTGGTGTGCTAAAAGGGCGCTAGTCCAATATAGCAGGTGCAGCAGCACATGTGGTGCTATAGGTACATGCAGCTGAATTAGATCTGAAGAGAGTGAAGAGACAAACACTGGCTGAAGGAACACAATGAAGTTGTAGAAAATGCCATCATCCTTTTCCTTCCTATCCTTATGGAGTGTAAGAACATTTCACTTTTGCAGCTCTTTGGTGGAAGAGACTAAGTTCATGGATCTAGCTTCTGTCCATGCAGAATTGGGGCGAACTCTCAACAGGAATGGCTTTGGACTACGAGGTCTCCTGTAGAGGACTAAAGCAAAACCAATCTCAAAGCTGTGAAGCTGGAAGAGTCTGATAGCGTGACTGTCACAACTCACTTCTGAACTACATAAACAGCAACTTAAGTAAACAAAGACTGATCCTATACCTTTAGCACTCAGGCAAATTGAGATTGCCTGAGTCTGATGAAAAACCTATTGCCTCTTGAGGAGTCCAGTCTTTAAAACATCACCCAACAGAGAACTAAAATCAAAAGCGTGAGAGATCCATGCAGAAACTTTTTATCCCCTCAACATTATTTAAAAAGTAAAAACAACCAAGAAGAAATAAAGAACTGAAATAATAACATAAAAGAACAGAGGTGTCCGCTCAAGATACCCATCAGAAAAAGGCTGTAAGAATGGAATACCAAAGTAAAACAAGGAGCTAAACAATTCCAGCTTCCTGTACTGAATCAGTTACAGTCCAACTTGGCTACACTGCATTGTGGTAAAAAGTGTTCTTCCTCTATTCTAGATAAATATGCCTTTCTATTTTAACCAGGACTAAGAGCTACCTTAAGCAGCATTAGGTAACAAAATATATATTATACAAATACAATTTTCCAAGTCTTTTTGGTAAACCTAGCTCTACCAATTTTTCAACTGGAAAGGCATAGAGAAATTTATTCAATCCAAGAGACTACCTTATTCAGGTTGAAATTAAGGGAAAGAGCAAAAGGCACATGGTAAATAGGGAAGATTAAGAGAGACGGGGACAAGACTATACAAGCAGGAGAGAAGAAGAAAAATAGTAATAGGAATATAACATTGTTTTTCCCTCAGGGTTCTGAAAATTTGGAGCACATTCATAAAGCATCATCTACAGACATCCATTATATGCTGTCTCTAGTTATAAGAAAACAAAGGTCAAAGAATTCTTGTGCAACTAATTTACTGAATTGTCGCCCAAGCTAGGCCATTGGAACCATTCACCTGAATAATGACTGTCAACCAAGTAAAATCCTGCAGGACTGAATTCCCAGCATTGCAATGAGGCAATAAAATGTTTCTTCCAATGTGACCTGTTAACCTAAATAACACAAGATCTACAGCAGATCAAACAGACCACAGTATCTTAAAGTTAGCCAAGACATCAGGCTGCAGTTCCGGCTGACTTTACTACAGGTTCACTTTAAGGTAGCATAAATGCACTGTGCAGCCAGAAGATCACTGACCATCCCCTGCTGTGTCTTTGTTACTCTGGGAAAAGCATTCAACTGACTATATGGAAATCCTAACCAGCAACCTAAAAGAATTTTTTTTTCAGTCAGATCACTTCTTTGAGCCACCTTTCCATAAGGCCACATGAACAACATCAGATAAAAAATATAACAGGAAAACAGACAGGTGGTCAGGAAAAGATATAAAGAATATAACTACCTTATTTGGGAGGTGGCATTATCTACACTGGCTAAAAATCAGAGTCGAAGTCCAACCAAAGGCCTTACTTTAAATAATAGAGAAAGAGAGAAAGAGAGAAAGAGAGAAAGAGAGAAAGAGAGAAAGAGAGAAAGAGAGAAAGAGAGAAAGAGAGAAAGAGAGAAAGAAAGAAAGAGAGAAAGAGAGAGAGAAAGAGAGAAAGAGAGAAAGAGAGAAAGAGAGAGAGAAAGAGAGAAAGAGAGAAAGAAAGAGAGAAAGAGAGAAAGAGAGAAAGAGAGAAAGAGAGAAAGAGAGAAAGAGAGAAAGAGAGAAAGAGAGAAAGAGAGAAAGAGAGAAAGAGAGAAAGAAAGAGAGAAATCATACACTTGAAACAGACTAACTTTATGTTGGTAGTAATAGAGAGATTTCTTGCTAAATTTTGTTTTGATATTTCCCTGACATCCATGTATTTCACGATCTTCAACAGGCATCAGCCATATATGCAAGATGTTGCATTTGGAAGCTTAAATTCCCTGTCAAGGTGCATATACCCAGCATGACACACTTCCACAACAGTTTTTATTCTCCAAAGTACATTTTGATCTCAGAATTACTGTTTCATACTGTTTGACAATAGGAGAAAAAAAACAAAACCCCAAGCTCCAACGGTAACTTTAACTGAAAGAAACAACTCTGATACACAAACTATGAGTTACAAATAACAAAAATAGTGTGTTGCATACAATCAGCATAACAGTTCTTGAAAGCCAACACTCAACCTCTTTCAATTTTTTTCATCAACAGGAGTTAAAAGTTATCAGACAAAACATTTTATTCTGCTGCTCCTGATAATCATTAAACAAACAGAAGAATGGTTAAATTCACTTCTTGTTGCAATTTTAGTTCACATTTTAGTAAAAACATGAGCTGGAAGACAGAAGCAGAGAACAGAACTGAGTCCCCATAATCCAGGAGCAAAATTGTCAGTGACCTGCCCTGCCATTTAGACAGCCACAAGTCTAAGGAGCTGGATGGGATTCATCCACGAGTACTGAAGGTGCTGGCAGAAGAGCTTGCCAGCTCACTTTCAACCATTTACCAGCTGCCTGGGCTAACCAGGGAGGTCTCAGTTGACAGGAGATTAGCAACTGAGACACCTTATCTACAAGAAGGGCTGAAAGGAAGATCCAGGGAATTGCAGGACTATCATCCTGACCTCAGTGCTGGGGAGGTCATGAAGCAGTTCACCTTGAGTCCCATCATAGGGCATATGCTGAACAACCAGTGAAATCAGGCCCAGCCAGCATGGGCAGGTCCCAGTTGACCAACCTGATCTCCTTTTCTGTGATCAGATGACACACTTAGTGGATGAGTGAAAGGCTCTGGATGTGCTCACCTGGACTTTAAGAAAGCTTTGGACACCATTTCCCACAGCATCTCCTGCTCATGGCTTAGCCAGGTGCTCTGTTGGATGCAGGGAGAACTGTTGGGATGGCTGGGCACAGAGGGTGCTGGTGAATGGAATTGCATCCAGTGCTGTTCCCCAGGGCTCAGTGCTGGGACCAGTTCTGTTTAATATCTTTATCAATGATCCATGGGAGGGGATGGGGGACACCCTCAGTGAGTTTGCAGACACACTGAGCTGGGTGGGAGTGCTGATCTGCTGGAGGGCAGGAAGGCTCTGCAGGGGCATCTGGACAGGCTGCATGGATGGGGAGAGGCCAGAGGTCTGAGGTTCAACAAGGCCAAGTGCTTGTGCCTGCTCCTGCCCTTGGGACACAACAATCCCTGCAGTGCTACAGGCTGGGGCAGAGTGCCTGCAAAGATCCAAGCTGGAAAAGGTCCTGGGGATGCTGGTCAACAGCAGCTGAACATGTGAGTGCCCAGTGGCCAAGAAGAGTCTAATGGCATCCTGGCCTGGATCAGCAACAGTGTGGCCAGCAGGACCAGGGCAGGGACCATCCCCCTGTACTCAGCACTGGGGAGGCCACACCTCAAATCCTGGGTACAGTTCTGGACCCCTCAATTCAGGAAGGACATTGAGGTGCTGGAGAGAGTTGAGGGAAGGGCAATGGAGCTGGGGAAGGGTCTGGAGCACAAGGCTGATGAGGAGCAGCTGAGGGTGCTGGGGGTGTTTAGCCTGAAGGAGGTTCAGGGAATAGCTTATCTACAACTCCACATCTCTGTACTCTCTGAAAAAGGGTGTAGCAAGGTGAGTGTCAGTCTCTTCCCCAAGTAAAAAGTGATAGGACAAGAGGAAATTACCTCATATCACCAGAGGAGATTTAGATTGGATATCGGGAAAAAATTCTTCATTGAAAGGGTGATCAGGCTGATCAGAACAGGCTACCCAGGGCAGTGGCAAAATCACCATCCCTGAAGTTCTCAAAAGGCATGTGAGAGACACAGTTTAGTGGTGAATAAGGTGGTGATGAGTTAACAGCTGGATTCGATGATCATAGAGTTTTCCAACCTTAACGATTAGATGATTCCAGGAATCCTTCAAATTCTTATGACTTTTTAAATTAACCTAGGAGGAAAGATTGCCAAGCCTTTTATTGTTTTACTTCTGGATTTGCTTTCAAATACATCTATTTTACAGCACACCATGCTACTGGGTGTTTCCGCGCATACCAAGATGCACTAACTCAACACATTTTCCCAAAGCACGTGGACAGATTTACAAAGGTAGGCAAAGCAGCTGATCAGAGAGTTAGTTTCTAATTGATGGCTTTCCAACTGGCAGCCCATGATGCTCTTCACAGCCCTAACTCCCATTTATCAGTAGCTGCAGAAGCTTGCAGCACAGCTGTGTCCAGATACTCATATCCTAAGTTCTGTGATACAGCTTCACCTGCCTTCACCAGTATTCTGTAACATTTTGTCTCACCCTTGGGTTTCACCAGAAAAAAAGACACCCGTAGAAGTCACCTGTAATAGTCTTTATTATATCTAAGATGATTTTTCCCAATCCTACAGACTTCAAATGTGCTAGGTAGTCTTAAATACTACTACTTCAAATAGTACCTTAATAATAACAACGACCTAATAATATCTTAATATGGATTTAAAAACTGGTTTAGAAGGGTAAAGATCTTGATATGAGTAGTTATTTTAGTTAAAGCAAAACAATTTCATACTGGCAGACACATACCTATTGCTGTCAAAAATGTAAATATTCTGAGAAGAAGAGACTATTTAGAAAACTGCTCTGAACACAATGTTTATTAAAAATCACATCTAGAGTTTCAGTTATGCCAATGCTCTACATATGTGATCCAACCTATACATAACTATTTGAAGTTTATTCACTTCTTTCAGTGAAAAATTATCTTCTAAGCTCAAAATGTTCTTGCTATTTATTTTCCTTTTCCCCTAAAGGATCTGAAATTAGTATTTCATTTTCTCCAGGGAAAAGAATCCTGTATTTTCTATTTTTTATACTTTCCACATTCCTCTTAACCTAGTGTGTTTTCTACAATAGGAAAAAAAATAAAAGTAAAAATACAATATATGTACATTGGAATGAAAACACTGAAGACAGGAAAAATTCTCCCTTCCCCGCTAATACACCTGAAAAAAAATTGGGGTCATTGTCGTGATTAATTTGTGTTAGGTTCAGAAAAATATGGTACTGAACAACCAATGTAAACACACCTCTGCCTAAAGAGACACCATGTTCTAAAGTCACTTCAATGAAAGTGCGCTAATTAAAATTAAGAACCACAGACAACTAGATTATAGTTAATAGAAAACCTAACTCAAATTCAGCTTATCAGAGGCTGTCTATAGAAAAACAAGTATCTTAGAGCCTACAAGGGAACAGTTTTTGTAAGACTAGACAACAAAAAGAAAAACCCACAGACAATTTGCAGAGTAGGGCAAACCAGTACATTGCTGCCAAGACATTTTTATCTGGAAATTTAAATCTTCGCATAAATTCTATCAGTAGATGTGATGTTACAGGCAGTTAGCACAAGAACAGACCTAGCAACAGGATATGCACCAGACTGACCACATCTGCTGGCAACCCCCAGCCCTCAGAATGCAGTGACATCTTTCTATTCCCTGCTTCAAGCCATCTTCAACGAAGCAAGATCACTACTGACAACGGACAAAGGCTAACCAGGGAAGATGAACCATCTCAGCCCTTGAAGCCTCCAGAAAGTCCAGTAAAACTCACAAGCATTCCCAGCAGCTGCTGAAAACTACTGAACATCTACTGACACCAAATTAAGCTATCTATTCATACCAAATGTTTTTACTCTGATATTTTACTGATAATTTTTTGTGCTTTTTCTTTGAAACCAATTAGGTACTATGAAAATTCCCGTGAGAATTTCTTTCTATTTTAACATCCATGCTTTATAATACTCACCAGAGTCAAAAGTTCCTTTTTCCTCAGCCCAAAACAGCAAAAAGGATGAACTGCTTTAGGAACATGTGGCCCAGCCAAAGAAGAGACTTCTATCTACAAAACCAAATCCACACTTTCTTATTTATCAGTTTCTATACTACAGAGGGATAGCAATATACCTGATCAACGTTCTTCACTTATGGTATCTTCAGACCTTAGAAACTCACAAAATATACCCACCTTCACTATTTTGATCTAAACGACTCTATAAATGATAGCTTACAACTAAGCCAGGATTTGAAGCAGAAGTCAGCAAGGAGCTAACTACACAATTTTTCAAATATCCAAAAAAAAGGCAAATTAAAGTTGCAATGTTTCGCTATGATTCTCACCAGACTCCAATGTTCACAAATCGCAACGAAGAACCAACAGGAATCAAAGTATCTTCTACCACATATAAGAATCCCCAACTGGCTGACATCACTAATAGAGCAAACGAATGCATGCTGTCAGTACTTCTCTTCCAAAGTGCTATGTTCTACAACTTGACAACTTAAGAAATTAAGTCATCTTCATCTTAAAATAACCATTTCTCGATGCTGACAAATTTGCCAAATCTCTGTCCCATCTCTATTCAGTCATCTGTCCCAGGAGATGGAAAGAACTTTTTTTTAAAGCAGACAGTTGACAGGTAAAAGAAAAACAGAATCACTACCTGAAGCATTTTGGGGTTTATACCTGGATAAATTAAAGACTTGACCTAGTTCTTTTTATCAAGGCATCAGATAAAAATATATGCAGATTCAGTTAGCTCTGTCAAAAACATCTACTACAGATAATAAATTTGTAGACTATGACAAGAAGATTAGAGGCACTCAACATGCAAATCAGCATTCTTCCAAGACCATCCATTCAGTAAGTACTACAGGTGACATTTACTCATACTTTCACTCAGTGTCTGTAAGGTAACTGGAAGTGAAATAATGTAGAGTACAATGTAACATAGTGATGACACATAAGGTGTATCATGATCTGGCTACTGAAACTTTGGAAGTTCAAAACCATAAATCTCCTACCATATACTTAAGACTAGTAAGCCCTGCTAGATGTTCCAGGAATCCAAATTATAAACATACAAAAAGTTTAGGATTCACACACAGACATTTCTCATACTCTTCTCATGCTTTATATTGAAGATCAATCACATTTGGCTGCATTTCCAACTAACACCAACAATTTTTGTTATCAGCCTGAAAGTATGTGACTGACCCAATTCAATCTACATTAAGAAAATACAGTATGCAATGGTTAATTTCAATGTTCTTCTGCAACATACCATAGCTTTATTCTAAAAATTCCAAGCTATAAAATGTTAGCATTAATTATAAGCGAGGCTTCTCACAAGTTGAGGAACTCCTTGTTTACTTTAGAGACTTCTTCTGCCAATGAATACAGTAAAACAGTCATAAAACATTTCCACGTAAGGGTTATGCAATTCCTGTAAGGGAAAATATTTTGTTCTAGCCTCACTTTGGTTAGCAATTTTGCCAAAGAAACTTTCAACTATTTACTGAAGTACCTGTTATATTGAAATCTATGTTTAAAAGTTTTTGATCAAGTAGTACTTGAGTCATGTAACACTGTTTTAAAGCCTGAATACTGTATGTAACCATAGTTTGCATAACGTAATTATAAACTACTGCACAAAAATTACACATACATTTCAGTAAACTTTAGCTAATCAAAACTTAAAAGCAGCAGACCTTTACTGTAGGAGAGTGCTTCAGATAAGTTTATTAACTCATCTGTGTGTTTACAAACCAAGTAACAAATACACATACAAGCAGGGGAAAATGCAGCACACAAAAAAAAGGAAGAAAAAAAAAGCATGAAGGAAGCACAATCAGAAACGGCTCACTCCCACTTTGATACATTGGGGAAGCACACAGAAACTATACTGCACTTCTGGTACTCCTAACCTTGAGGACCAGACACCGATGCGAAACAATTCTGTCATCTTCTGAGTTGCAGTAACAATAACGTTTCAGGTCTGTATTCACTACATACACCAACAAAATGTGCACAGGAAAAAACATTTTCTCATACTCATGAAATGCAAAGCAAACAACACTCACCCATCTATGTAATGGACAAGAAACACACATCACTCAATCAATAGCATTTCAAAATAGCAACTTTCACCTTCATCACAAACAGAACACCACAAAGTCTCCACAATCATTTCACTTTTCTCTCTAATTCTGTTCAGTCCAAGTTTTGGCTGCTACCTCCCCAATTACTTTCCTTATCCTGACTTCCTTATGCCCCATCTGTGGCACCAAGACACACCATGGTGAGTTGAACCTGGCTGGATACTAGGTGCCCACCAACGCTCTGTCACTCCCTTCCTCAGATGGACAGGGGACAGAAACTGAAAAGAAGGCTCCTAGGTCAACAAAAAGTCAGGGAGAGATCACTCACTAGTTACCAGCACAGGTAAAGCAAATTCAGTTTGGGGAAAAATTAACTTATTGCCAAGCAAGTCAGAGTAGGATAATGAGAAAATAAAAACTGAATCTTAAAATACGTTCTCCCCACCCTTCAATTTTTCCCAGGCTCAACTTTACTCCCCATTTCCACTACCTCCTCTCACCCAACAGCACAGAGGAATGGGGGACCGTGGTAAGTTCATCACATGCTGTTTCCTCTTCCTTCTCAGGGGTAGAAATCTTCACACTCTTCCCTTGCTCCAGTATGGGGTCTCTCCCACAGGAGACAGCTCTCTACCAACTTCTCCAACATAAGTCTTTCCCATGGGCCCCAGGTCTTCACAAACTGCTCCAGCATGCCCCGCCTCTCGTTGGGAGCAGTCCCATAGGAAGACTGCTCCACTACAAAATCTCCATAGGTCCCAAGACCTGCCAGCAAACTTGTTCCAGCATGGGCCTCTCTCTACACAAGTTCTGCCAGGAGCCTGCTCCAGCATGGGCTTCCCATAGGGTCACAGCCTTCTTCAGGCACATCTACCTGTTCCAGCACGGGGTCCTCCATATGCTGCAGGTGGGTTTCTGATAACTGGTTAGCTTCCATGGACTGCAGGGGGACAGCCTGCCTTCCCACAGTCTTCACCACCAGCTGCAAGGGAATCTTCACTCCAGCACCTGGAGCACCTCCTCCCCCTCCTTCTTCACCGACCTTGGTGTCTGCAGAATTCTCTCACACATTCTCACTCCTCTCTCCAGCTGCAGTTTCTGTACAGCAGGGTTTTTTATCTGTTCTTAAACATGTTATCTCAGGGGCAGTGCCACAGTTGCTGATTGGCTCAGCCTTGGCCAGCAGCAGGTCTGTCTTGGAGCCAGGCTGGCATTGGCTCCGGCAGACACAGGGGATGTTTCTGGCAGCTTCTCAGGGAAATATTTCCTGTTGCCGCTTTATTAACAAAACCTTGTCACACAAACCCAATACATGCTCTCTAAGTATCCTTAGGCAGACTTTTTACTCATGGTATCCAGCTACAAACTGATATTCAATGCCTTCTAGACTGCACAGTCATTCATAAATAACAGACAAATAACAAAAGCACAAAGATCCATTTTTCTATAGTGCTCCAAAAACTAAAGCAATTCTTCTAGTAATGTTTGTTACAATATTCTTAAACTAGCTGTAGTAATATTCTTACATGAAGTGTCTTTTAAGGAAAAATATGGATACACATATGAACGTATTAATATGGATACACAATGAATGCTAAAGAAATTAATTTCAACATTTTTTTAAGAATTATTTCAAGGGCTATCTTCAAAGAGACTTCACAGTAATTGATGGACAGTATTAAAATTGAAGAAAAAAAAAAACAGCAAGTTTCTTCTTCTAAAGTAAAGTTTAGTTTACCTGTATTGTGACCATATTTATCAACCTTCATTCTAGTTTACAGAGACAGATTTTAATAAGTACAGATCCCACTCCCCTGCAGGCAGCCTTTTGAGCCAGAGGTGTCAGAGCTCTGACCACAAATGTGTCTGCATATCAAAAGGCTGCATTCCTAGCTCCTCCTTCTTTGCCTCTTTCTGTTTAGGCAAAAGGCAAGTAATATTGCACCTTTGCTTATTTTATACTACATAAATGCTGGGGGTGAGATGCAAAAACATGGACACATCAAACTATTCTTATAAGAAACTCTACAAAAAAAGTTTGCAGATGAATGTGATGAAATATTTTTTTAAAAGACAATTTGAAGAGAGCTCCAACTCTTGCTATATTAACGACTCTTTTTTTAAAAATTAAAATTCAAGTGATCAGACTCTGGATCATCTGTGCAACAGATGCAGGTGCAGCTCAGGTCTCGTAGGATAACCAGCAGGAACCTATCACTATGAGCACACAGCATACCTGAACTGAATAAACAGTATAGCTGCATTTCTACTGCTCTGAGCCCTTAAGTGCTGAGTACTGTATGGCCAAAACTTACTCTGCAATGACAGTCCTTTTGTCTCCACACCACGTTCCAAAAAACACATGTGCAAGCACAGAGACTCCAATTATGCCAGTCTGAGATAGAGACGGATGCTATCTCAAGTCCTAGGTAGCTAACTCCACAGGGAGTCACAGCTACCTCAAAGTACATTTCCCAGGACTAAAATGCAGGTGGCTTATTAGACAAGCTGTAGTGTCACACAAATGTGCTGACTCAGTTCTGGACCACGACTGCATTCAATTTCATAAGCCACACCACAAAAAAAAAAAAAAAAAAAACACCCAAAACACCACAGAAATGCCAAGTGAAAAAAATACCACTGTTATGACATTACAGTAACTTGTACCAAGTCCAAACTGATTCTTCCAGATGCAAGGACAGGCTACAATAGTCATATTCCAGAGAAAAGGATCAACAGCATAGTGATTCACCTGCAATGCAAACAATCCGACCTCACATTTAGCATCTGAGCTACACTTTGAGGTAGCAAAACTTCCTGGAATTCTTAACACTTAAGTTCAGTACAGAGATTTCCTGGTGTCTCTGAATTAAGCTGGATTCAGAAGAACAGGACCTACACATAGTTAAAAAGCCTGACCAAGCTACCTGTACAAATGGTGAACTCCTGCCTGGTATCTCTATCACGCAGATTACTGCAACTCCTTCATGATGAGTATGAAGAGCAGTAGCTTGTAGCAAACCATAAACACATTGTATATTTTTACCCCCACTATATACTATATTTAAATTATAAAGATCATCAAGGAAGACACATAACAGGATTATGAGGGGGAAAGAAGTCTTTTTGAACAACAGTTGTGCTACAAATCCTAAACTTCTCCAGTCTTTCTTTGGGTACCAGAACTATCACCCCTTGGACAACATACATGCATCATCCAATTGCTTAAGTCAGGACCCAAAGTCCCTTATGTAGCAGTCCATATATATATACAACCTCACATAGACCTCAAAATTAATTTTTTCTACATCAATATGTATTTGCCCTGTTTTTTGACTCAGAAGTTCAGACACATCTGAAGACACCAAAACCACTATGCAGGGTTGTAACAGCTGGTGCTGACACAGGCAAAACTAGGAGCAGACACCACCCATCTTGAAGAGACCTGAATTTCAAGCTCACCATAGGTCAGCTAAGAGAACTGAGCTGATTTAGAGAAAACTAAGATTCTTCAAGCAATAGTTACAAAGTTACACAGTGATGTAAAAAGTGAGTACTGGGATTACAATCTTCAATTATATACTACATAAGCATGATTAAAAAGTAAGACAAATAATTACCAGCCACCTCAAAGTATCCATTATCCAAACAGTTCAGGTTTATGAAAAGTCACACTTCCCCTCACAGAGAAAAACATGACCCTGCTGAAACCAAAATTCAGTATGACTTGTCCGGCATGGAGCAGTGCTTTCCAACTAGTAGCTGACCATTCAGCAGCCACAAAAACACAGAAGTCAACCAGCCACCACTTTGGCTCCCACCCAGTATGTATCAGTCTAGAGGCAGCACACAAAAAAAAGGGAACACGGTACACACTGGTACATAACACTTGATAGTACATGGGAAGCCACCTGTCCTAGCCTGCTGTTAAGTGAACTTCTCTGGTGACCCACCAACTTGCTGCTCCACCATCATGTGCTCCTGAGTTAGCCCATTTCTTTTCATTGTTAAAGCAAGACTAACATTAGTGTAAGCAATTAACTGCAGTTGCTTATCAGAATGAATTTATCTGCCCAGCAACTGAAGCTTAAAAAAGGAAAATGACCAAGAGAGGCACCCCAAAAACACACAACACAGACAGCATCAGCATGGAAATATACATCTTGAGCACTGAGGTCTTTTTAAAAGATTAAAAGTAAGTAAGCAGAAGCATGGTCAACGTAATATGGTTAATTTAATTCTGGTTTGTTTATAGGAAAAAAGGCCAAGAGAAAAACTAAGCTTCAGTCTCATACAGTGATGATAAGGATGTTTGCTTTTGTAAGCAAATGTGTTAAAACTTCTGGGTCTGGTAAACTGGTTACTGTAAAGCTCCAGTTTCCATACTGAGGTCAGGACTTGAGTTTAGTTTCTGAATGTCAAGAGTTGCTCCAAGACACTGCAGACACAGCCATCATGTTTCTAACTCACTAACATACACATAAAAGTTAAAACTTCAGCTGTTACACCTCATATGCCATCGATTTCACCTGAGAACCACCTAAATCTACACCACATTACAAATGGGATTTCTTTTTTCAAAACAAAATCAGTAATCAACATGTTGAACTAAACAAACACTGTTTGGTGGAAACAATAGCAGAATACACTAGGCAGAAAATTCAGTTATCACTATTCCTTTTTCATTTCAAACAGCGAAGAAGTCAATGAAAGCTATTCCCTTGGTCAACTCAAGAAATTATCATAATGCAGTGAGACACTGTTTATTATAGAACTCTGGACAGTTCTCTTTCACTTCTTGTGTCATAAGAAGCCAGGATTAACTACATCCCAAACCACAGGGATTCCCTATCATAGTCTTGGAAAATCCTCTTATAGTCACCAGCTATCTTTCTCTCTCCTCTGTATTTTTAACTTTGCTATCAACCTGTACATATCAAACTCAGCAAAATGCTACTCTTAAAACTTTATATAGCTGATGGTCTCCCCAGGAAAAGAAACTGCCTCTCTTTAAAAAGGGCTTTGATTTTCTATTGACAAATAGTTGAAGACCATACAGAAATCAATCCCTTCTTGCTCCCAACAAAGGTCTGCTTTGGAAGAACTAAGTCTCAATTACCCTGTGCATTATGAACACGTTACTGAAAAAAGTGGGAAAAAGCAGAGAAAAGAGATTCTTTAGATCTGTGCCAAAAATTCATTCAAGAGTAAGTGTTGCCACCACTTCTACAGCACTTTATATTAGAGAAGGAAATAGGTGCAGCAAACAGGTCATGTAAACACAGATAGTCACTGACAGTAACTGAAAATTTGGTCTCTGACTCCTCATTTGTTTTTAAATATGAAAGTTACAAACAGTTTACACACTGCTCTAAGATGCTGCACCACCTTCTCTTCCAATGAAATTTTTTCAGAGGCAAAGGAACAGCTTACTTTTTATAATACTCTCACTTCCCTCAGTTTATCTTCTGCTGGAAGACAAACTAGGAAGTGCTAAGTACAGAGAAATGGGATTCTCTTTTTCTAAAAATGCCTGACATCACCCAGTTTCATCTAACAAACATACAAGTCGGATCAAAACAAAACCTCATGTAACTATGGAAAAAAAAAAGAAAAGCATTATCTGAATCCCCAATATCTACTATAAAAGAATTAAAAAAACAGAAAGAAAATACTTCTTCAATTCTAAGTACCACACTCCAAGCAAGCATTAATTTTTGAAATTAATAACACTACTTATTGGAAGTGTTCCTAGACTGAAGCTTTTAACTGGCAACCTAAGGCTGCTGTAAAAGAAAATTAGACACAGATTTTACTTATTGCCTGTACCTAGCTATGTAAGCGTTAAACTTACAAAATTAATCAAAACCTACACCATGGACAAAAAAAAATAAAAAACAAACAAAGAAAGAAACTAAACAAAGAAAAAAAACCACCACCTAAAACCCCACAGCCTTACACTGTCAGAACACTTCAGAGGCAGTTACATATTTCCACTTTAAAAAAAAAAGAAGATAAATGGTCTTTCTGAACAGCATTTAGATGAATTACAACAGAAAGCAAAGCTCTCTTCTGTTATTACTGTAACACTTGGGTAAATATTATCCACACAAGGATTATAACTAGCATTACTTAATAAATAAAACACATACCACTCTGGCTGCTCTTTCCTGAGATTCACACTTTCTGCAAAACCATGGTCCAGTGGGTACTTGAACAATTCCATAGCAAGCTGTTTTAAACAAGACAAAACAATTCAGCAAACATAAATAGCACTACAACACTAATAATATGTTCTAAAATAAACTTACTATCAGTTGATCTCACATAATTTTAATTATCAAGAAACTGACATCTATACATTGCACATAAAATCCTATCACAGAAGTACAAGAAATTAAGCATGAGCTTAGATTTTAAAAATTACGTAGAATTTTTAATTCTGTTAATGTTAAATGAAAAAAAGCACATTAGCTTGAAAAGTAACATAACTGTTCAAAAGCAGCAATGTTTCATATGTGACCTGTTTTCTTTATTTATTTACCTGCAAAACAGGTGAGACACTTCACTATAAATGACAGATGCTTGTTATTATGAGGTTTTTTCAAAGAGAAAACTAAAAATAACTAACAAACCTGAGTTCTTCCCAAGACATTTATTCATACACTTACTACCCAGTTTTCTTACTCTTTTAAGTAAATTAACTGGTCTTATGCAGAAAATCCATAGTGAACAGAGCAAAGTTTGCTTTTTTACCCCAGAAAATTCACAGAGCTGTAAATACAAACTGAACTGAGCATCAGGACTTGGATTTGCTGGAACTTGAGCCAGACTACAACATAAATCCTTAGCAAAGAGATTTTCAGACATGCAGATTTATCTGCAAGACAGTCATCTAAATTTTTGCAGTATATAAAAGTAACCCCAAGAGTTTGTTATGAAATTCCACAGAAAAGAAGAGTTTAGCAATTTGGCAACACTGCTCATGCTTGAAATGCACACATCAAGCAACCTTAAAAACTACAGATGGAATGAAAATACAAGAACACAAATGCTGTGAGTATACTCTAATATTTTAGTGAGTGTAGTAAATAACAAAGAACCAAAAAGCCAAACATTTTGCTCAAAGATAATCCCAAAGTATTAAAGGTAAATCAGACTCAATCTCAAGAATCAAATGTTACTTAAATAAAAAAAAATCAGGTTTAAGTGTATAAGTAGAAATAAAATATTATTAATATAAAATTATGAAGAAAGCTGAGATTAAATTAGTAATTTCTAGTTGTACTATACAAATATATTGATTTTGTGATAGCTTGGAGATGAAAAATAGTAATGAAACAGTGATATAAAAACATCTGGCTAATACACCTTCATTTCCATGAAGGAAAGTCAATGAAATAATTTCCTATTAAATACATACATGTAGTCATATCAAGATCAGTTGTCAGATTTTCAAATACTTTATTCAGGTACCTACAGTCCTATTCTGATAAGCCCTTTCTACTGTACAATATAATTCTTTAACATGAGAAAAAAAAATCTCATTTTCATTGCATCTATATTAACCACAGATGGGGGAACTCTGAATTTCTCATTTCTCTTTAGATATTAAGAGGGAGATTTTAAATGTGCAATCATATATTTAGGGTAGCAAGTGACAGTGCAGAAACAAATATAAAATGCAACTCAGAGACAGGGCTGGCAAGTAGATCCAAAGGCAACACAAGTTGGGCAAAGACCAAAATTGAAGTGAAGCGCTTCTATATCTGCCAGGGTAACAGAGCACACCTAGAGCCTAGAAGAGTCCATCACAGATTTGTGCTGTGATGCTGTTTACAGTATCACTTCCACTACCGTGCAAAGCTTCTTTAAACACATGAAGAGATCTTGTCCTTCACAATGTGCCAATGACTTAAGAACTGAAAAGAAGTTTCCTCTGACCTAAGAATAATTATAATAACAAAACAAAGCAGTTAATAAAGTTTTATGGATAATACTGCTGCTTGTACTTCAAATACAGACTATCAGCTTTGACCATGAGGACTACTATATTTACTAGAGAAAGTCCACAAAAAAGAGTGGACATAGCTCCTTTACCACATTTGTTCACATGATGTATCAAAACCAAAATGTAAAGCATCAATGGTACAGTAAATCAAAACATGGGAGTTTTTCTTTTCTTAAGATCTCTATAACAGCTTCTGGATCTATACCAAGCAGTACTTTGCATACTTCCTGACAGATTCCAATTCAGGCTAGGATATAACTTAAAAAAAAAGTTCATTTTCTTGTGCCTGCTGAAGTGTGTCTCTCTATACTAGGAATACTTTCTATAACTGACTTTTGTTCCTGCTATTTCAGCTCCAACTGCTGCTATCATCCAATTCTTTTACTGAAAATATCAGCAAGGCTCTAGATATAAAGGAAGATGTCCAAGATAATGCAAAAAGAATAGCTGTTTCAGGTATGACTTTTAGAAGTATTCACATTTCAGTGTTCTTCTTCATGGTCCTAAGATTCCACAAGAGCAGTCAACCTACTGATTAACATTACTCAGCTCTTAAGACGACAGAAAACCAATTCAAAACCAGATTAATTTCAGAGGTCCTGTCAGCTCCCCTCTGTGTTCTATCTAATGTTAATAAAAATAACTTCATTATTTTGTATATCTCCTTAAATCATTCCTATTTATCACTATTTGTCAACTTACAAGAGAGCATATACTTGGAACAATCAGCTACTGTATTACACCAGCACACTTTAAGACCAAGCATGAGACACACATTAGTAGCAATTTCACATGCACTAGGCATTCAGATTAATGAATTGGATTTAGGATTTTCTGTCTCCTCCAATTTGTTCACCACCTGTAAGTAGCCAAAAAGCCAGCCACTGAGTTCATATGACTGCTTAAGAGTTGGTACAGAAAAATTACCATCTTATTCCTTATTTCTGCAACCATAAAGGAAAAGTTATGATGACTTCCTTTCTTACAATGTAAGCAGCAGAATCGTTTCTTCCTCTGCTCTCACACGAAGGGTCAATCCACTGACAGAAACAAAACAATCACACAGAGGGAACATGCCAGCTCCTGAACTGAGCTGGAAATCAACCAACCAGCCTCCACTAGCCAAACAAATCCAGCATCAGCCATTCCAAACAGCACCCTCCCCCTGCAGAACCACAACAGGAAGTCTCTTCATCTACCAGGGAACATCAGCCAAATGACATTCAAGGAAAGGCAGGCAGAGACAGAAATCACATGACAGCTAAGTCTTTCCTACACACCTCTCTCTTCCAATCCTAAACCCTCCTTATATCCTGGCTGCCCCTCAAATAAATTTTTCAAATTTGGGAAAGGCAGGGACAACAGGGATCTCGTAGGGGAAAGAAGAAATACAGCAGTAACTACCAGAATACAGTATAGTAACAAGTTCTGCCAAGACCAAAAGCAATTTTAGAGAGCCTTTGAAACGTTGCAGCTGAGGTTGTTAACAGGGTGCAGAGGAAGACTGGGAAGCACAGACATAGAAAACAAACATGCAGGAGAAGAGGAAAGGGGAAAAAACTGCAAAGGGGAGTTCTTCCTTTCTCACAGCCATAATGCAGGAGAACATACTATATTAAGTCTCATGTGAGGGAAAAGACAGACAGACGGGAAGGAGAGCAGATGACAGAGCAAGTCAAACCAGAAAGCACGTGGCCTTAGAAACAGGGAAACAGGCTTCATGGGTAAAAAGAAGGAGCTGGGAGGAGGAGGGAAAAAAAGGGGGAAAAACGGCCGGGGGGGGGGGAGGAGAAGGAAGCAGGCCCAGGGGAAGAAGACAGGGAGCTCCGAGAAGGAAGTGGGGAGGCTGTAGGCCGGAGCGGGTGCGCTGCCCTCGCCTGCCCGCTCACCTTGATGCACTGCGACATTGCAGCCGTGCCCGTCGCAGTAGACGAGCGGGTTCTCGGCCCAGCCCCGCTCGTCGGAGCACACGCAGCAGCCGCCGATCATCTCCTTCATGCTACTGGAGAACTCGCCCTCCAGTGACACCGGCAGCAGCAGCGGCTCGCTGGAGACCATCTAAGGGTTAAAAACACCGTCGTCAACACCGCGCACGCCACACGCGCCTCGCCCTCCGCCTGCCCCCTCCCCCGGCGGGGTCTCCCCTCAGTCACTCAGCCGCTGCCGCCGCCACCGCCGCCGCGGCAGCGCTTCGGGACCCATGACCGCCGGCTGAGCGCCTCGTCTCGCCCCCGCCCGACCAACCGGCCAGGCTGTGTCGGTCGGGCCGCGGCGGCTCCTGAGGCGGACGCGGCTCCGCGGGCGGGCACGGC